>JAUTBQ010041222.1:0-17929 GCA_032361185.1 Lepetodrilus ovalis
GCCCCACCGAGGCTAAAGCCACCGATAGTTTGAACTATCTGCATAACTTGCTCTTGATAAACGATAACTCCATAAGTAGGCTTTAGTATAGGTTCAAGTTCAGGAAAATCATAAACTATCTCTTGCCTACCATGTTTTCTCTCAACAAAGTCATCAAGCATGCCTGATTCCATAGGACCTGGTCTATAAAGGGCTAAAACCGCAATAATATCTTCAAAGTTACTCGGTTTTAATCTCTCATTTAACCCCTGCATGCCATCTGACTCTATCTGAAAAAGTCCGATAGTCGCTCCACTTTGGATAAGCTCATAAATCTTTGGATCATCAAAATCAACTTCATTAAAGCTTATCTTTTTGCCATATCTCTTATCTATGAGTTTTAGGGCATCATCTATAACTGTTAAAGTTTTAAGTCCCAAAAAGTCAAACTTGATAAGGTCAACATCTTCAAGATACTTCAAAGAGTATTGCGTGATATATGGTTGATTTTCACCTGATGGTTTATAGATCGGTGCTTTGTTCCATAGTGCTTCATTGCTTAAAACTACACCTGCTGCATGCATGCCAGAGTTTCTATTTAACCCCTCAAGTGCTAAGGCAAAGTCCCAAACCCTTTTAGCTTGTGCATTTGACTCTATAAGCTCTTTTATCTTTGGTTCTTTTTCATATGAAGCTGCCAAATCTATACCCAACTCGTCAGGTATAAGCTTTGCCATAGCATCTGCTTCGGCGTAAGGCATAGCCATAACTCTAGCTACATCTCGTATAACTCCTTTTGCTAAAAGCTTACCAAAGGTTATAACTTGTGCAACATTTTCCCTGCCGTATTTGTTTACAACATAGTCGATAGACTCCCCTCGCCTCTTTTGGCAAAAGTCGATATCAATATCAGGCATGCTTACCCGTTCAGGGTTTAGAAACCTCTCAAAAAGAAGATCATACTTCATGGGGTCGATGTCCGTTATCTTTAGTGAATATGCAACTAAACTTCCAGCTGCCGAACCCCTTCCCGGTCCTACTGGTATACCTTTTTCTTTAGCATCACGAATAAAGTCCCAAACGATAAGCATATATCCTGGAAATTTCATGCTATTTATGATGTCCATCTCAAACTCTAAACGATCTTTGTACTCTTGATGTTTCTCTGATGAAACAAGTTTCAGACGCTCTTCTAAGCCCTCTTTACACTTATATACAAAATAGTCTGCATCGTTGTCATACTCTAACCCCTCTGCCTTTGCATAATCAGTTACAAACTTAAAGTTTGGTGGCGTTGGGTTTCCTAGCTTTATCTCGAGGTTACATTTGTCAACTATCTCTTGAGTGTTTTCTATAGCTTCAGGAATATCTGAAAAAAGTGCATACATCTGCTCTGGGCTTTTTACAAAGAACTCATGTACGCTGTGTCTTAATCTATTTGGATCATCAAACTCTTTATTCATAGCGATACACATAAAAACTTCTTGGGCATCAGCAAGAGGTTGTTCGAGGTAATGAGTGTCATTTGTAGCTATGATCTTTATGTCTGTTTCTTGTGATAGTTTTATAACTTGTTCATCTATATAGTGTTGATCGCCTATACCATGACGCATCATCTCCATGTAAAAATCATCTCCAAATACTTCCTTATACTCCAAAGCTATCTCTTTAGCTCTTTCATACCCCTCAGCTCCATTGTTTCTGTTTCTGTCGCTGTTTAGGTTTAAGTGCCAGTTTATCTCACCTTGAAGACAGGCAGATGAACAGATAAGCCCTTCACTATGCTCAAAAAGTAACTTTTTATTTATACGAGGATAGTAGTAAAAACCATTTATAAAACTTTGACTACTTAGATACATGAGGTTCTTGTAACCTATCTCATTTTTAGCATAAAGACAAAGATGAAATCTCTGTTTTGTACTTTTATCTCCTAGCTCATCTTGGTTATGTATATAAGCTTCTAACCCAATAATGGGCTTTATACCCTCTTTTCTCATGGTGGTATAAAAGTCAATAGCACCAAACATGTTTCCATGATCGGTCATAGCAACACTACTCATGCCAAGCTCTTTAACCTTTTTGGCTAACTGTTTTATCTTGTTAGCTCCATCAAGCAATGAATACTCTGTATGAAGATGTAAATGTGTAAAATTCGATATGCTCAAGTTTTCCCCTTATGGTCTTAATTTTACTAAAAGCAGGCTTGAAATTTTATTTTTTTTTGAATTAGTCGATATGTGGAAATAGAGATTAAGTTGGAGAATTATTATATGTTTAAAAAGTTATCAGGGTCAAATTCAAGTCTTAGTAAAAATAGCGATATAATCGAAGTACTTATTAAAGATTTTTCACTTCCAACATTTTATAAGCACTCACAAAGTGTTAACTTTATAACAAATAATGCCTTTGACTCTTTTGCAGGGTCAAATAGACAAAAAGTATTAAACCAACTCTTAGAACTAAACAACGCTAATCAATCTAAGTTTGAACTAGAAATTATAAATGACATCGGTCAAAAGATAGAATCTATCACTTATATATCTGATATTGGTGAAGATGGTGAAGCAAAGCTTGGTATCATCGTTGATATTAGTGAGCAAAATAGTGCAAAAGAGACTATTAACAAATTTAAAGAGAGATATGAACTAGCTACTAGTGGTTCAAATGAAGGACTTTGGGATTTTGACATAAGAAGTGGGGAAGTTTTTTACTCTAACCGTTTTAAAGAACTTATCGGTTTTAACAACAAACCAATCAAAAACCATATATCTAGCTGGATAAATACTATCGTGCCTGATGATAGAGCAGAAGTTGCCAAAGCTTTAGAAGATCACATAAACGGCTTGACTGCTAGTTTTAAAAGTGAACATAGAGTACAGATAGAAGATCAAACAAAATGGGTATCCATAAGAGGAAAAGCAACTTACAGCAAAGGTAAACCATCAAGAGTTGTAGGGTTTTTAACTGACATAACAGAGATAAAAGAAGCTCAAATAGCTCTTAAAAACTCTGAAGAACAGTTTCAGTTGTTTATGGAAAACCTTCCAGCTGGTGCTTTTATACGAGATGAAAATCATAATTATCTCTTCTCAAATAAATACTTAAATGACTTTTTTGGTGTAGACACCCTTAAAGGGAAGAACATGTCAGATGTCATGAGTGAAGAAGATCAAAAAAGCATCATAAGCAATGACGAATTACTTACACGAGGAACTTTTACAGCAGAAGAAGTTATTTGTGATAAAAATGGCACAAAACACTATTTCCAAACTCATCGCTTTGTTATCAATAAAAGCAATCAAAAACTTTTCGGTGGTATCTACTCTGATATAAGTGAACAGAAAAAGACAGAAACAAAGCTAAATATACTAGCTCACTATGACCTTTTAACAAACTTACCAAACCGTGCGTTGTTTCAAGATAGTCTAAGAAATGCAGTTTCAAAAGCGAAAAGAAATAACAGCAAAATCGCCCTCATGTTCCTAGATCTTGATAACTTCAAAATGATTAACGATACTTTAGGTCATGATTATGGTGATCTTTTACTCATAGAAGTTGCCAACAGACTAAAAGCGATACTTAGAACAGAAGATACAGTTTCTCGTCTTGGTGGTGATGAGTTTACTATCATCTTAGAAGATATTCAAGATACGACTTACCCATCTATCGTTGCACAAAAGATTATCGATACTCTTTCTGAACCAATTCAACTTAAAGATGAGATGGGTTATATCGGGGCTAGTGTTGGTATAGCAATTTTTCCTGATGATACAGATCAAATTGAGTCATTGATTAAAAATGCTGATATGGCAATGTATACTGCAAAAAATGGTGGTAAAAACATTTATAAATATTTCACTGAAGATATGAATGCAAATGCAACCGAAAGATTAGAGTTGTCAAATGATCTTAGAAATGCGATCTTAAACAACCAACTTAAGTTATATTATCAACCAATCATGAATACTAAAACCCAAGCTTTAGAGGGCTTTGAAGCACTTGTACGCTGGGAACATCCAAAATATGGAATCATAACACCAGACAATTTTATCAAACTTGCTGAAGAGGGTGGGTTTATGGCAAAAGTAGGAAAATGGATCTTACAACGAACCTGTACACAGATAAAGTATATGCAAGATAGAGGGGTTAAAACAAAGATTTCTGTTAACATTTCAAGTAAACAGTTAACACAAAACCACCTTGAGCAAACGCTTAAGAACATCGTAAAAGATAGCAAAATCGATCCAAGACTACTTGAACTTGAAGTAACAGAAAGCTTTTTGATGGAAAACATAGATCAAGTTGAACAAGTACTTTCAAATCTAAGAGAGATAGGTATAAACACAGCGATTGATGACTTTGGAACAGGTTACTCATCATTGGGTCGTTTGAAAAAACTTCCGATTTCAAAACTGAAAATCGATAAATCTTTTATAGATGATATACCATCAGATAAAGACGACATGCAAATCGCTTCAACTATAATCACACTAGCTAAGCAACTCTCGTTAGAAGTTGTAGCTGAAGGTGTCGAAACAGAAGAGCAAGTAGAGTTTTTAAAATCTCAAGGTTGCTTTTTGATGCAAGGTTACTATTTTAGTGAAGCCATACCAGAAGATGAGATAAACAACTATATAGAGCAGACACAAACAGAAATAGCGTAAAATCCGTTAAATAATCTTATGAAGAGTAGTTGCGATTTGCATCCACTCTTTTAAAGAGTCATTATCTCCATCTTTTATCATCTTTTTAACTTCACTTAACTCTTTTTCAAAACTCTCGATTGCTTCAAGTAAGTTTGTACTATTTTGCTTAAATATATCACTCCACATGTTAGGTGAACTTTTAGCGATTCTACTCATGTCTTTAAATCCACCAGCAGCAAGGGCTAAAATACTTTTGGGATCTTCTTGTTTTAAAACACTATTTGCCAACGCATAACTTATAGCATGAGGAAGGTGTGATATATATGCTGCATGTTTGTCATGATTTTTTGCATTCATGTACACTATGTGCATATTTAAAGCTTCAAAAATCTTAATCGCTCTATCTTTATGAATATCACTATTTTTCTCAACATCACATAAAACTACAACTTTTTGAGTATAAAGATCTTTAAATGCCGCAGTTGGACCAAAGTTTTCAGTACCAGCCATAGGGTGTGCAGCTACACAGTTTGTTTCTATATCTTGTGGAGTTTTTTCTACAATCTTTGCTTTTGTACTACCAAGATCAATAATTGTGGTATTTGTATCAACATCTTTTAGGTTTTCAAATGTTTTGATGATAGCTTCAACAGGAATAGCCAAGATAATAATGTCTGATTTTTTAAGAGTTTCAAATGAAACAATTTCATCAACAAGCCCTAGTTTTTCGGCATCAGTACAATGAGTTTGGTTATGGTCAAAGCCAACTACATGTATATCATCTATGAAAGATGCTTTCAAGGACAATCCAAATGAACCACCCATCAATCCTAATCCTACAATACCTATAACCATATATAAATCTTTTACCTGTTTATTTTTATTTTATCTTTTTAATGATTAAAATGATAGTATGTTTACATTAAAATGTTAAAATTTTTGATATTTATAAAACTATAAAGGGTACTTTTTATGACTAGAAAACTCCTTCTTCTATCATCTATACTTGGAAGCTTAACACTTCAAGCTTCAACAATTAAAGATATACAATTTGACGGTTTGGTTCACATCTCTGATGCTATTGCTAAAGAGATAATCGGAATCAAACAAGGTGATGAACTTTCAGCTGCTAATGTTGATGAAAGTATAAAAAAACTATACGCACAACAATACTTTAAAGATATTTGGGTCGAAGAAAACGGTGGTATACTTACATACCATCTTGTAGAGAAGCCTGTTATCGCAAAAGTGGACTTAAGTGGACTTTCTAAAGAGAAAAATGATGAAACACTTCAAGTTGCAGGTATCAAAAAAGGCGATATCTATGATGAAACGAAACTAAAAGCTGTTAAACAAAACATTGAAAAAGATCTTGAAAAAAAAGGATATTTCAACTCAGTTGTTGAGATAGAAAATCAAGAACTAAACCCAGGAAGCCTTCAAACAAACATCGTTGTAAACAAAGGTGAAAGTATTTATATCAAAGATATTCATTTTTATGGAACAAAAGATTTTGAATATAAAGACTTCAAATATCTACTTGCAAACAAAAAGATACAATCTATGGGTTGGTTTTTTGGACGAGATGATGGAAAGCTAAAAGCAGACCAATTAAAACTAGATGCTATGCGACTTAAAGAGTTTTACCTCAAAAACGGCTATCTTGATGCTGAAGTTAGTGAGCCAGTTTTAAGAACTCACTTTGATGATTATAGTGCAGAGCTATCATACAAGATAAAAGAAGGTAGCCAATACAAAGTAGGTAGTGTTGACATCGTAGTAGATGAGAGTATCACAAATGCAGAAACTCTCAAAGAAGAGTTCAAACTAAAAGAAGGTCGAGTCTTTAATGTTGAAAAGCTTAGAAAAGATATAGCAAAGATCAGAGAAGCTGTTGCAAACAAAGGGTTTGCATTTGCAAGTGTAAGACCAGATGTCAAACAAGACAAAGAAAAAAATCTAGCCTATGTTAGGTATATAGTCAAAGCAAATGAAAAAGTATATGTTAACAATGTAACAATCGCAGGAAACAGTAGAACAGTTGATAGAGTTATAAGAAGAGAGTTATATCTCACCGAAGGAGATGCTTTCAATCAAAAAGACCTCGCAGACTCAACAAATGCTTTAAGAAGAACAGGGTATTTTAACGATGTTAAAATCATTCAAAAACAGATTGCAAAAGATAAGATGGATCTTGTTGTAAGTGTAAATGAAGCAAGTACTGGTAGTATCATGGGTGGTGTTTCATACGGAAGTTATGATGGTTTTGGTGTAAATGCAGGTATTTCTGATAGAAACTTTTTAGGAAGTGGTATAGAAGTTGGAACTGATATAGATACCTCGGAAAAAACTGTTAGAGGAAGTTTACACTTTTATAACCCTCGTGTATTTGATTCACTTTATAGTTTAGGTGGAAATGTCTATAGAAAAGATTTTGACTACTATGACTATGATGAAAAATCTCTTGGTGGTAGTTTAAAACTTGGACGGAAAATAGGAAGATACTTCCATGCATCTTTAACCTATCTATATGAAGATACAGAACTTACAAATGTTTCAGAAAGTCTTAAAGATAGTATATATTACCAAGAGGGACGAATCGTAAAAAGTGCGATAGCCCCTGCCATATCTTATGACAATACTGATGATTACTATCTACCTAGATCTGGTGTCAGCATAAGTGCTGGTTTTGAGTATGCAGGCATTGGTGGAGATGCAGAGTTTTTAAGAAACACATTTTCAGCAAAATACTACTATGGTTTTGAAGACCTCATAGACTATGATCTTATCTTAAGACTTAAAGGTCGTATAAGTACAGTAAAAGATAAAGGAAACCTTCCACTAAATGAAAAACTATATCTTGGAGGTATGGGAACGATAAGAGGCTTTAAGTCAGGTACACTTTCACCTAGAAATGATGATGGTGCGCTTATTGGTGCTAAAAAGATGGCAGCAGGCTCTATCGAGTTATCGCTACCACTAGTTGAATCTGTACAAATGAGAATCTTAAGCTTCTATGACTATGGTATGACAGGTGATGATAAATTTAACGAGATACATAGATCTTCTATAGGAGCTGGTGTAGAGTGGGCAAAGTCACCTCTTGGTGTTCCGTTACAACTATTTTACGCAAAAGCTCTTGATGACAAAGATGGAGATAGAACTTCTAGAATCGAATTTAGTCTCGGTCGAAGATTTTAGTACTACAAACCAAAGTGGGATAAGCCCATTTTGGTCAAAATATAGACAAATAAATAATTCCGTTCCAACTTTCCTAAATAACACAAAATTTTCTTAACTAATACAATTATTTCACGAAATAGGCTAAAAATTTAAAATAATTTAATTTTTGACACAACTTTGACACATTTTATAGATATATTGACACCATAACAGCAAAAAAGATAAAAATTTCTGTTTATTTTAACAAAATTTATCAGCTGTTAACTAAAAGATATTTTAAAACCTTTTAGTAAAAAATAATTGGAGTGTGTCATGCGTTTAGTATTAATTTTTTCTCTTCTTTTCTCTCTTGCTTACTCTTTAGATATAGATATTGAGTCATTTAAACAAGAGGCTAAAAACGATCCTAGTAACATAACTGCTAGAATTATCTTAGCTCGTGAATATATCAAAAACAAAAAGTATGATGAAGCTAAAGTCTCATTAGATGAGATACTAGCCCTTGATGCAGATAATAAAAAAGCAAATGAGCTAATGAAAGATCTTATAGTAGAGAAAAATCCGAAACTCTCAGATGAAGAGCGTTATAAAAGAGTTCTAGGGAAAAAAGATGATGTATCTACAGCACTTAGCCTATATGACTTATATTTGAAAGAAAACAGAAAGAGTGAAGCGAAAAAACTCAAGATGAGATATTGGAGAAAGAGTATAAACAACCCTGTATACATCGCTTTACAAAAAAAAGAGCAAACTGTTGTACTTGATAGAGCAAATGAACTTGAAACCGTCTATAAGCAAAGTCATCAATTTTCAGATTTTAAAGTATATTACTATGAACTTGAGGGTTTAGGATATAAAGACAAAGGTTTTTCAAAACTAGAAGAGTTTGTACAAAACAATCCTCTAAACGAAGAAGCTGTACTATTTTTAGCAAACCAATACTACTGGAACAAAAATTCAAACAAAAGTATGAAAGTTTTAAAACCAGCCATAGACAATGACACTAAAAACATCGATATATTAACACTTTACGCAAACTTACTATACCAAACAGGAAGAAATCAAAAAGCTCTAAAAGAGTTTAAAAAAGTTGTTGCACTAGGAAGTAATGACCCTAAAGTGTTAGAAAGTATAAAATCTATAAAAAAAGGTAAAAAGTCTCACAAAAGAACAAAACGAAACAATAAAGCAGATGATTTAAAATATATGGCAGAGAGATATTTTACTAAAAAAGCATACAAAAAATCTCTACCACTTTATAGAAAATACTTTCAAAGAGTGTCAAATGATAGTAACACTAGATTTCATTACGCATCTGCTTTAGAACAGCTAAAACAGTATGAAAAAGCTGAAAAGCAGTACCTTATAGTTTCTCAACAGATGGACAAACTTTATGAACTATCAACATACAGATACGCAAGAGCCATGATAGCCCAAAGAAAAGAAGAAAAATGGGACAGAGCTAGAGATATTTTAGCAGATCTTTTAGAGTCTATTTTAAACCATGAAAAAACAAAAGAGAGTGATGAGATATTAAAATATACTCAACAAAGTTTAGATACCTTGAGCAAACCTATGCCACAAGCTACTATGCATAAAGATGTCATGCTTACAGAGTCTCAATCAAAGATCTTAGGTCAAGCTACATTTTCAGAAAGTAGCATACAAAACCAACATGTATCTTCGATAAAAGGTATGATAAATCCAAACCTAGCAGCGATTTCAAGTGATACAACTATACAAGTTACACCGTTTGTAACTATGTTAAACGACAACAGCGTTCAAAACAGAGGTTATGGTATAACAGTAGCAAACCAAAACATGTCACTAACTGCAAAAAAATCAACTTTTAAAAATGATGAAAACAATACAAAACTAGATGTATCAACTCTTAGAGCAACTTACAGCAACGGCGACAACTTTTCAGTAAGCCTCGGTGTAAACAGCTTTGAAGATGCAACTGATGTCGTAGGAAAGTTAGAGTTTAGAAAAGCTTACAAAAATCACAATGTCACTTATGGCTTAGGTTATGAAAGTGGTATATTTATAAACGGCTCTACTTGTAGTGTGGCAAATGACATAAGTGCTATCTCTATATCTTTGTATGATCTTATACTGCTTAAGAACTTAGAAGAGGCAGAAGCTACACTTGTTATAAATAGCTTTTCAGATAGCAACTTAAACATAAACAGTTGGGTCAATTACCCACTATATAGGGCTATAACAAAAAGCTTAGAAAATAGTTTCGCACTAATTGGGAGTTACGAATACAACAGTAAAAAAGATACTTGCTACAACGCTGCTGAATTTTTCGATACTACTCAAGTTGAGATGACATCAAAGTATCAATTTTCCTCTGGTTTCTTAGAAGCAAAAGGAAGTGTTGGCTACTCATTTAAAAATGCTGAAGTTGTTTATAGTTATGGGTTCATGTTACAAGTGATGGCTAGCAATGCTGTAGATGTTTCCATAGATTGTAAACATTATCAAAGTGGATACTCACCAGATGGTGCAAATGAGTGTTATGCTTCATTTACAAGAGTGTGGTAAGGAGAAATTATGCCAAAATATAATCAAATAACACTCATAAAATCAACTGACAACACAGCTTTACTACATGCTGTTTTAAAACAGGCAAACAAAGATAAAAAAATTGTTCTTTTTGCAAATAAAAAGAGTTCATTTTTAAAAGATTCTCTTGAAAAACTAAGAACTAACTTAGTAGAGTTTGACTCGCTATACACACATGTAAGATGTATGTTTTTAAAAGGCAACTGGGAAGAACTAAACAAGCAACATGGAGATTTTTCTTTTATAAAAGAGTTAGAGAAAGTAAGTGAAGATGATAGTTTTACAACATTGTGTTTTCATAGACTCGATACTCTTTTTAGCTGTGTATCAAAACATGAATGTGAACTCATAATAGCCGAGATTATCAAAACAGCACACGCTCATGATAAAAAAGTTCTCTTTACGATAAACCATAAAACAGAACTTGGCAAACTTTTAGAGTCTATCTTGTCAGATATAGTTGACACAAAATATGAGATAGATAAAAAACAAAGCCATGAGCATCAACAGTTAGTGCTTATCAACTCTTCGGACAACACAAAACTTATAAAATCTGCACTAAGTTTGCATAAAGAAGATAAGCATATTCTTTTTTTGGCAAATGGTGAAAGCATCTTTTTAAGAGATAGCTTTAAAAAACTCCAAAGAGAGATGACAGACTTTGACAAACTATATAGTGGCATGAAGTGTATGTTTTTGAAAAATGATTGGGCTGTTTTAGACAAAACATACGGCAAAGTGTTTTTTATATATGAGATGCAAAACTTGATGAAAGATAAGAACTTTTCTACTATCTATTTTCACAGACTTGATAATCTCTTTATAGGAGCAACAGCACAAGATTGTTTAGAGTTGATAAATGACATAAAAGATTTTGCCCGTTACTATCATAAAAAAGTGATATTTTCTATAGATGAAAATACAAAACTTGGGAAAACACTCTTGCCTATACTCAAAGATGAAGTTGACTATGTGTACTCCATGGAAGAGAGTTGCGTAAATACTGTCAAAAAAGCACTACAAGAACCTGTAAACTTAGTGCTACATGCTTCAACATTTAAAACAATAGAGAGAAGGATAAGTTTATGATAAAGCTATTGCTATTACTTTTATTGGCTATTTGGGTGCTATTTTTAAGTTTTTCAGAGCTTTCAGAGTTATATCACTATGGTAACACGATGGTACAAATAAGCGTTTCTTTTATCTTGATATTTTCATTTATCATCATAGGGCGTTATTTTCTGCTTTTACTACTAGCTATGTTAAATCTTTACAAACACTCTAAAAATCCAAAAAAGAGAAAAACAGTTCATGACAAGATGGTCACAGTCATCGTGCCATGCTATAACGAAGAGATGGTTATACAATCATCTTTAAAAAGCCTAATGAATCAATCATATAAAAACTATGAAATCCTTGTCATAGACGATGGAAGCAACGATAAAACTCATCTCATCTCAAAAAGTATGGAATTTACAGAAAACAATAAAAGATTAGTAGCTTATACCAAACCAAACTCTGGAAAAGCAAACTCACTCAACTTTGGTATAGAAAGATCAAAAGGAGAGTTAATCTTAACAGTAGATGCAGACTCAAAACTCTCATCAAATGCGATAGAACTTATGGTTGAGTACTTTGATGATCCTGAAGTTGGGGCAGTAGCAGGTTCGGTTTATGTTACAAACCAAACTACACTCTGGACAAAACTACAAGCTTTGGAGTATGTGCAAGGATTAAACTTAGTTAGAAATGGTCAAGCATATCTCAAACTTGTAAACATCATACCAGGTCCAATTGGCATGTTTAGAAAATCAGCTATTTTGGAAGTTGGTGGTTATCAAAGTGATACTTTTGCAGAAGATTGTGAACTAACACTAAATCTTATAAATGAAAAATACAAGATTGATTATGAGATAGATGCCATCTCTTATACAGAAGCTCCTGAAGATTTGACAGATCTTTTAAAACAACGATATCGCTGGACTAGAGGAATCTTACAATCTATCAGAAAACATCAAGATAGACTTTGGAAATTTCGCAGCAACTTTGCTATGAGCATGGTGATGTGGTATATGCTTTTTGAAGCGATCATGTGGCCTTTTGCATTTGTTTTTGCAAATGTATTTATGCTCTATGTGGGTATCACAACTGGCTATAACAGTATGTTTATCTATTGGTGGCTTATATTTACGGTGCTTGATGTTTCCGCTAGTCTCTTTTGTGTAAGCGTTACCAAAGAGAGCATGAAGCTTGTTCTGTATTCATTTTATTACAGGATATTTTTTATAAACATCATAAATGTTGCAAAAATCTTCGCAACATTTGAAGAGTTCAACGGAGTCTCCATGAGTTGGGGAAAACTAGATAGAAAAGGAAGAATATAATGAATTACAATATTTTAGAAATACTCTCTTATGTAGTAGTGGCTATAAGTACATTAACCATGATTTTTGGAGTGTACGCATATAAACTTTACAAACTAAGAGAAAAAAGGGTTGTCAAATATGCAACAACAGGAAATAGCGAAACAGAAGAAAAAGAACAATTTTTATACTTTGAAGAGAAGGAGATATTATGGTAAAGATTGAAAAACAGGTTGATAACTACGGCAAAAACATGGTACTTGCTACTTTAGTGCTTTTCGCTATGATGGTATCAATATTTTACAAGTTACAACAAAATGGGCAAAACGAGCCAATGATTTACAATGCTTTAGCTCCAGTTGTAAGCGGCAAAAAGATATATATCTTAAAATCAACGACAACAGCTTATGTGCATCATCAAAATAGTTCAAACAAAAGTAACTATATTGTAAAGCTTGATAGATTAAAAAGTTATATACAAACAGTTGGACAAAATGCAAAGTTTATAAATGAAGATAACCTAGATACACTCTCTAGCGATGATATTCTTATAGTATCTGATGCTATAGCCTTAAGCGATGAGACAAAAGATAACATCAAAAACTTTTTAAGAGGTGGCGGAAATATATTTTTTAACTTCACGACAGGTTTTAGTGATGAGTCTGGAAACTTTATAGGTGCAAACTTTGTTGAAGATATAACAAAACTAAAGATAAGTAGTGAGAGAAGTTACCTCTACTTCAAAGAGGGTTTAAACTTAACGCAAAGACTACTTTCAGTTCTTGATAACAAAGATAGTGGTGTTTTACTAGATGCTTCTGTTTACGACAATGTTCCTATATTTGATACTCCAAAAGAGATAAAACCAGATATATATATGACAAACTATGCCCAAACAAACCCACCAGTAGATAAAAACCAAAACAATTCATTGACTCTTGATGAATCTGGTTGTGCTTGGCATGGGTACTATGGAAAAGGAAAATGGTTTTACTCAAACCTTCCAAGTTATGTCTTTTACGATTCAAAAAAAGAAAATTTTAAATCTATAATGGCATCTATCATAAACTACCTCTCAAACGATGCAGTAATAGGAAAGTTTCCATACATAGACAAAGAAAAAGTTGTATTTATCTCTGAAGATACAGAGTACAAGTTTGAAAACTTTAAAAAGTTTAGCAACTTAGCAAAAAAATATCAAGTTCCAGTTACGGCGTTTATAGTGTCAAGTATCGCCGAAAAACCTGAACATAAAGATATGATGAGAACTATATCAAGAAACCATTACATGGAGTTTGCATCTCATAGTAACTCTCATAAAAAGATAGTTGGTATGGATGAAGCATTTATAAAACAAGAAACAGCAGATACAAAAATCACTATAGACAGGCTATCTCCACACTCTATAACAGGTTTTAGACCTCCTCGTGAAGAGTTAGATGATATGATGAAACTATATCTTTCTGATGGTGATTTTAAGTATGTACTTGGTGCTTCACAAGAGTATCTATACCCAAGATATGACGAAAAGCAAAATAACCTATTACTCATACCTCGTCATGGTACTGATGATTATAGTTACCTTATAAACTTAGATTGGGGACAAGAGCAGATAGTAGAGCAAATCATAAAAGAGACAAATTTTGTAACAAACTTAGATGCTCTTTACACTCTAAGCATACATACACATCTGTTTGCGTTTAAAAACAATATCAAGATAGTTGAGGAGTACTTCAAATACCTAAAAAAGCATAGAGAGTTTACACCACTAGATGGTCGCACTATCGCTAAAAAAGTGAAACAGAGTAAAAATATAGAACTTAGTTATGAGCAAAATGATGACACAATCATCTTAACTATCATAAACAATAACAATAGAGGTATCAAAGATTTTCATTGTAAAATATTTAAAAATCCAAACACAAAAATAGTATCTCTAAGATCAAAAGAGAGTTCTATAAGAAAATATACAAAAGATAGATCAGCAGTCAACATAAAAGTAAACTATCTAAGTGCAAATAATGTAACTACTGTTTACATCAAACTTAAAGATAGAAAATGAAAATTTTAGTACTGTTTTTTGCCTTTGTTTTATCATTACATGCTGGGTTTTCAAACCCTATAATGGATAAAGAGATCAATAGTTTTTATAAAAAGTGGCAAAAACAGTATCTAGTCAAAGTTGACACAAACATGTACAGGGTGGCAATAGATAAAAAAGATAAAACAAAAACAGTATCTGAAGCCCAAGGATACGGCATGATTTTTGCCGTTTTTCTCTCAGATACAAAAGCTATATTTGACGGACTATGGAGATTTTCAAGAGTACACAAAAGCCCACTATCAAAAGATTTGATGGCTTGGCAAGTTCCTGAACTAAAAGGGGGAAATGATAGTGCATTTGATGGTGACGCAGATATAGCTTATGCCTTGATAAAAGCTCATAAAAAATGGGGAAGCAAAGGAGATATAAACTATAAAAGAGAGGCAACAAAAGTTTTAAAAGCCATCATGCACTACACCATAGGAAAAAATAGCCATCTCCCACTACTAGGCGATTGGGTACAAGCAAATGGGGAAAAATATAACCAATACACTACAAGAACATCTGATTTTATGTTTGCCCATTTTAGAGAGTTTTATAACTTCACACAAGATAAAAGATGGCTAAAAGTTCTTAATGCAACACAACATGCTCTACTACAAGTTCAAAACCCTATAACTGGACTTGTTCCTGATTTTATAAAATATGACTTTAAACTAAATAAATTTGTAGCAGTAAAAGATGGCTTTTTAGAACACCATGATGGAAAGTACTACTACAACGCATGTAGAGTTCCTTTTAGAGTTGGCGTAGATGCCTTAAAAAACAGAGACTTCATATCTATAAAAATCTCAAAAAAACTCTGTGCATGGAGTAAAAAAGTAAGCAACAACAACCCACTAAAACTAAAAAGCGGATTTGATCTTGATGGCAAAGTTATAGGAAACTATTTTTCAACTGTTTTCACAGCTCCTTTTGGTGTGGCGGCTATGAGTACTCATGACAAAGATTGGGGAAAAAAGATATTTGATACTGTAAAAAACAGACATGAGAACTATTATGAAGATAGTGTCACTCTTCTTAGCATGATGGCTATAAATGAGAGATTTTGATAGTAAACAAAGCTGGTTTTTTTAGCTTTTTTATACACTCTGAACATAAAAACATCTTTGTTTCACTTTTTATATAAAGTGATTCATCTTTATACTCTATATCTATTTTTTGAATCTTTTTGTTTTTATTTATGCAAACTGTTAATGACAAGATAAAACTTAACCATTTTATAACTTCTATATCTGGTAAAAGCTCTTTAAAACCTTTTATCTCTTTTTCGTTTACACCTTTTTGATGGGCATATTTTAAAATAAGAGCTATTAAAATCTTCTCTTTATGAGATAGTGCAAAGTTTAGGTTTTCTACTAAAAAGCTAAAACTCATGTCACTATTTGAGTAGATGTTGAGCCTTCTGGTTATAAGTAAAAGTCTTGAAGATGCGTTAAGAAGTTCTTTGTACTGTAACTCTTTATCGAATAGGTGAGCCGTTTGAGCATAAGTTGACATAGAGATTTTTTGAACTTGTGCTATGTTTTTACTATAAATAGCAAATCTATCAACTAAACTTTTTATACTTACATTAAAATTATGTGGAAACTTGTGATTGCTATTTCGTAGTATATCACTTAGATAAACACCCTCTCTAACCCCTGCTTTACTCGTTATGATATTTTTAGCACCTAACTTTTCACAAAGCATAAAAAATATAGCACTTCCCTCTCTGATAGTGTCATAACGGCTTTTAGAAATAGAACTCTCTTTTAGTTTTAATACCTCTGATTTAGCAATTTTTTCTATAAAATCTTTGTGTTGTTCATACTCATACTCATATGCATGTAGAGAATCTAAAGGGTACTTTGTATCTTTTAGTATAGCATCAGAAAGAGCCCTTATAGTTCCTCCTATGCCTATAACATTTGAGCTAGAAAAAGTAGTTGGCAACTCTTTTAAAATCTCATCTATAAAAAACTGAACTTGTGAAAAATCTTTTTTCTTATCAAAAAACAACTCTTTAAGCCGAACTGTTCCCATATCAAGTGAGATATTTTCAACAATCTTTCCATCTTTTATAAGAGCAAGTTCCGTAGAACCACCACCTATATCGATAGTTACAGCATCTTCTATCTTTGGCAAAAGATTTAGTGCTGCAACTGCTCCAAAGTATGCCTCTTTTTCACCATCTATAACTTTTATACCAAGTTTCAAACCTTTTTCAACTTTAGATAAAAAAACTTTTTTATTTGGAGCATCACGAAGTGCCGATGTAGCAACGGTTAAAACTTTAGTACACCTCAAACTTTTTATAACTGACAAATAATCTTCTAATGTATCATAAGCTTTTTGCATAGCTTCATCATTAAGATGACCACCATGTTCGTAAGCACCCTCGCCTATTCTAACTTTGCTTCTTAGTTTTTCAATCAAATGAAAAGCATAACGAGAACTTTTCTAATAAATAACCAAAGATATCGAGTTTGAACCTATATCAATAATCGCTGTTCGTTTTGCCACTATATAGAACCTTTGATACTTTTTTCATACTTTTCTTGTAAAGATTGTTCACTCTCTATAATCTCTTTATCAACAACAATCGCATCGACTGGACAAACTGCTACACAGGAATGTTCATCTTTATAACCAACACACTCACAACAAATCTCTGAATCGATTATATATATGGGGTCAGCAGGAGTTATAGCGATAGTAGGGCAACTCTCCACACAGGCATCACAGGCTATACACTCATCGATAATCTTTAGTGCCAATGATTAAATATCTTTCTTAAATGCACTAAAGATTCCTCGGTTTGTAGGGTCATCATCTAGTGGACAGTAGTTTCTAGAATTTAACACGATAGTCGCAACCGCACCTTCAGCATCTTTTCTATTTTTGATACTAAGCTCCGCCCCAATAGCATCAGCCGCACCTTTTGCTAAAAACAGACCTAAACCTGCTCCAGCTTGATTTCCAACTCTTTTAAATGGAGCAAAAAGATCGACTGATTCATCAACTCCAGCTCCTTGGTCTATAACTTCGATCGTAAAGTCATCACCTATAAGTCTACTTTTTATCTGTACCGTTCCATTATC
>JAUTBQ010041333.1:0-17927 GCA_032361185.1 Lepetodrilus ovalis
TTATATAAGGCTGGTACTATAAGGCTGGGGGTATGTCATGGACCCCAAATACAGCGTTATATCGAGGGGGCACTGTAATTGATTTGTAAAAGGCAAAATGACATGCATAATATCGATCAAGAGCAAACATCAATCGCAGATAATTGGAAGTTCACTACAGTAGTTTCAGATTATTTCAATTACGCGTTCAACCTCCATGTCGCCCTCATCTCATTCATTGGAAGTACACCCCATGATGTTGAATGCTGAAATGAATGGTAAAAATATATGCCCCATCATGCTGGTTGTTGATGTTATTGAGAAATTAGCAGTAGTTTGCTTTCTTAGAGGTGCTGTTTTTTTATAGAGGTGCTGTGTTTTATTGTTACAGGACAATAATGTGATATAATGGTAGTAGAGTAATGTAAGAAAGAGTAAGTGGCCATGGTGGAACAGCAATTCTTACAACTTTAATGACTTATTAAATCATACATGGAATCTTCCTCAAGTTCACAGTAATATTATTTTTTAGTTCAATTAATATAAAACAAAAAAAAAAAAACCCAGGTAGACTAGGAATATTTGAATATTGAAACCCACATTTGTAGGAATCTTTCTTCACGTTATTTGAAAACATATAAATATTGTTTTAAATTTGCAGTCCGTTAGTAAATATGTTTCCATGATAAAATAACATCTAGACTTGTTGAAGCACTATTTTGGTGTAAAATGACACGTTTCATTGTCTATTGCGTTGATAGGAGGGCGCTATGAATTGAAACGACCCTGGCAGGAATGTTTAGCAACCAACAAAATCCACTGGAAAGAAAAAGGAATAAAAGGTATGTATTGTGGTTGGTATGCTAATATGTGAAAGAAGCTTGAAGTGGCTCTAAAGTTCTAATTTAACACACAAAAACAGAGAATAAATCTGTCTTTATTAATGGTCATTGGTCATAGTCAAGTCAAAGGTCAGGAGTTCCACCTAAGATCTTGACAGAATGCACTGTATGTACTGCCATAGTATGTATATACTGCTAGTATATACTTAATCTAATGTTGAGTAATCTCTATATGCCTCTCCCTATTTTTCAAGATGCTGAAGAACGGCAACTAGCAGCTTCAAGAGCGAGCGCCAACGAGAGCGAGAGTAAATCTAAAGCTGACGATGCAGTCTCTGAGAAATCCCTGGTCAATGAATCTGAGCCAGGAAGTGACGCTAAAGACTCTGTCCAACCGACACCAGAGTCTGATAAGCAATCAAGCGTGGTGAACTCTGACAATATCAGTATTAGACCACTGGTTAAAGGTAAGAACTGAAAAGGCGATGTTGTGCGCGTACATTGCGTGGCGTGGCGTGGCGTGACATTATTCAGTGACTCTCTGTGTGACTCTTGGCCACGTGAATGACTCTCTCTCTCCACTGTACTGTATGTCCACGCAGACCTTCAGCTCGTACGGCAGAGTTCAGAGGAGCCAGTGTGCTGCATCATCCTCCCTACCTACGTGCGTCTACATCTCTCGTCTCTCCACACCCCTCTCTGTCTCTGTTACACTCTGGGGTCATTCAGTGCATCTGTCCTGGAGTTTGTGGTCACTGTAACATCGTCTATGTCAACAACTGTCATCCTGTCAACTCTGACTGTTACGCTCTGACCTAGTAAACCCAGTACGTTCTGACCCGGAGCTTCTCTCAGGACCCAGAGCATCATGGGAGCGATCTCCTCCTCCTCCTTTCCTTGTAAGCTCAACTGGTCTGTCGTACAGTAGAACTGGTAACATTGCGCAGGGTCTGTCGTACAGTAGAACTGGTAACATTGCGCAGGGTCTGTTTAACAGTAGAACTGGTAACATCATGCAGTGTTTGCCCATACTATAAGATGTAGTATCCTGTGATTACGTTATCCACAAATCGTCAAATGTTGAGCGTGCGACAGAACCAGTTGAGCGTACACCTCCCCTGAAGCTCCTGTTTGTACAAGTGATCTTTTTTTCTAATAATCATTCTTTCGTATTTGTCCCGCCCCTGCCCCAAGTCCTCTTCATTGACCTATATGCTCTGTGTGTACAAGCAGTCAGAGTATGCCCAATCAAGTGACTGTGAGTATACAGTACCATGTGACTGAGCATACCACGTGACTGTGAACATACCCACGTGACTGTGAACATACCCACGTGACAAAATGAAGACTTTCACGGATACATCCAAAGGACATAATACACTTGGTCTCACAGCTCTGTACAAAGCACCGTTCTGTGTATAGAATCATTGGCTATATGTATCTCATCCACATGTACATGGACCTCACAAGCAGTCGATCTTCTCCAGTGCTTTACTATGCACCGAAAAAAACAACCTGTAACCATGATAACACGTGTTTGCTTTATAACGGATTTGTCTACAATATACTAACACTTGCCAAATATCAACACCAATCAGTGACGTACAGCAAGTTATGCATTATGTTGATTTATATATTACAAGTTTATGTTATCGTTGATGAATATGTGATATCTGCCAGTATGTTTTAACTTCATAAATAACCAAGCATGATGTATCCAAAGTTAGACAATAACGATGTCGAAGATTATAAATAGTGGATACCGTAGTTTAAGATCTTTTTGACTTTTTGCAGTTTGCACTAACACTTGCTTTTTTTGAATTTATCTTTTCTTCATAGTTGTGTAAATTAACTTTACAAAGTCAGTCAAGGACTTTCTGTCATGTTATTAGTAACCAGAGTTCTGAAGATTTTCATACAAATTAATTTAGTGACTGTTTTCTTACTAACATATAAATATATATTTAGATAGACAGATTTTAAGGATCTATACAATTGATTTTTATTCCCAATTTTGTAGCTGAAACTTAATATATGTGACGTTTGAAACACCTCATTCCCATATTACTTGCATTCCACTATTCTCGACGAGCCATGCCCTAGTAATTCCACAGATTTCATGGGCTATCATCATTTTCCATATGGAAGCAACATAAATTGTTACAACCATTAAAACAATTGCTATATATTTTTCAACTAATTCGGAGCCATATACTTAATATGAATTAAATTACTGTCGCCAGTGCAAAGTGTAGGTATTGGAGGTATTCTATGCACCAAAACAGATAATGGCTACCATAAAATACATTGATGTATTGCCGTTTCTTTTCATGAAACGCAATGCACGCTTCACCCTACATGAATCGATTCCTAATTCTATTGCATATCAATATGAAATTAAACATTTACATCGATACGTTTGACTTTAATTTACTTTAATTTCCATTTCAGTATTATAAGAAAAGCATATAAATTATGTGTGTGTATACTGCCATTGTGTTGCTAGTAGATCCAACGACCAATGATTTTGCAACCGATGCTGTATCTAAACCTCGCAGTAACCATGGTAACCATTCATACCCATGATAAAATCTGATGTCATTCTCTGGTGCTATTTTAGAAGGATAGTGGAATGTAGGTAGCCTGTGAATGAGAAGAAATATTACCGAGGACGTAGAATCTCGATCTCAAATTAAAATCTCAGAAATGTCTAAGAATATACAGTGAATCCAGTAAATTTGGAACAATCTACTATCAATAATTATGAATTGTGAACATTATGGTAGCGAGAGAAATCTTGCAATGATAACACATTCCTGCATGGCAAATGCTCAAGAAAACATATTGATATGGTATTCTATGATGTAAATCCCAAGGCTCGCAGTTTTACACCACATCAGACCTGATTAAGTGCAATTTCAAATTCAAAATGAGTAAAACTAGGAGATTCAAACATTAATCTGTATTTATAACTCGTTACTATATTCATGTACATTTTAGAACATTTAAATTTCAGTAAGGTTTTTTATCAGAATATGATTTGGTTTTATATAGCTATGTTATGGACATATATGTACCAATGTTGAATTTATAGTGCTTAAGTACTAAATTACTTAGTAATATGCTGTAGTTGCTACTTGTATGGAGAACAATGAATACATATTTAATTATTGTTGTTGAATTCCGGATTAAAACGTCCTGTTCATTTCGTCCTAAAGAGATTGGTGAAATCAGTGATGTTTATAACAGTGCCAAATTAAATTCCTACTGTCATCTCTGATGAGTGACATCAACCGACGAGGAAAGTGACGACAGTGACTCTAAATGCATGCATAATGTCATGCCGTTTACCTTAGCGTCGGCAACTGTACTGCTACTTACAGACAACGTATATTTCTGAAATTCGAAACTTTTAGCAATGTTTGAATTTTCAGATGCCTGGCTGACAAATGGCAAATATATGCTTTGTTAATGTAGGATATCACAGGGGTTAATACTGCATGCATTGTTACGTTTTATAGTTTATTCATGAGCATTTGTACATCATGTAATATAAGTACGTGTAGAGTTTTAATGGCATGGCCACCTGACAACGATAGCATCTTCCTATGGATAACACTTTAATGAACACATGTCATTATTTCATACTAGTACAGTGTCCCCTCGATATAATGCTGAAGTTGGGGGTCCATGACATACCCCCGCGGTATAGTACCTGCCTTATACAATATTACAGGTAAAGAAGGAAAATAAAAATGGGATCCATGTCTGACCCTACATTATATCTGAATTCACAGTGCATCAGACGGTATTATATCGAGGGGGCACTGTATATATCTACATATGTGTGTGTGTGTGTGTGTGTGTGTGTGTGGTGTGTGTGTGTGTGTGTGTGTGTGTGTGTGTGTGTATATATAAATATATAAATATATATATATGTGTATATATATATATATATACATATATATCATACAAGCATTAGACTTTTGACTAATCAAAACCATGCAATTAGAAACAAACTAGTAAAACTTATCTGTTTTCCTTTTGTAATTATTAAAGAAAAATATATAATATATATTATAAAGTTTGATATTTATGTAAGCTTTAGATATATATACTATTAATACTACAAGTTATGTTGAATACTAATATTGCATTAACTAATGGAATTGTAGATATATATATATATGCTATGGAAATCTTTATCCTCGAACATGGGGATTGTATACATATAATAGTATAGTATTTATATATATTCATTCATTATGTTTGTACATATAAGCCTTTTAACAATTTTCTTCAATCATATGTGATATATATATATATAAAAATATATACTTCCATGCATCTGCGACCTACACACAATCAGTGACATTGTAGATGTAATATTATCCTTTTTTCAACCATCTAGTTTAGTATTTTCACTGTCCTAGTTGACTAGCCAGTAACTAAAGACGATCAAAATAGAGGATAATAATACACTATCTATATATTCCGTATATATAGTTAATGCTATCTATAGGCAATTGGGAATATATGTTGGCTTAATGATAAGGGTAGGTAACTCTTGAGCTTGTGGCTAGCAATCTCTCAGTGGATCATCCTGTGGTTTCTTATGGGATATATACAGGGTTTCAAAGGTGAGAAACACTTCTATTTCATTCTTGCTTAAGAATTACATCTTTCTCTTAAAATGAGAAATTATCGAAAATACTTTGAACATAGATTGACAAATACTGTTTATCTGACATGATCCTGATAAACAGAATGAATTCATTATTTTTTTTATTTTTTTTTTCCGAACAGGAACTTCCTTTGCCACCCTGTTGTATTAGTTCTTATTTCTGAAATTTTATTCTGAGACTAAAACTATTCTCGTTTCTAATGTAGGTCCTTTATATCTGACTAACTCACCTACTTAACATTGCACAGTGTACGTGTGTCAAGGTACCAAAACCACTGCACCAATTAGTTCTATATAACCAGTAGCAGGTTCAAACTGAATTATTTCAGGTGTATATTATCATATTTAAAATATAATTATGATCACTGTTATTCAAGTTTTAGCTAAATCAGGATGTTGAAAAGTTTCAAAAGTATACATTTATAAAATGTAAATGGGAATTTTGACTTTTCATTTTCAGTTCACGTGCACAGGTCCGTAATTCGCAAATCTCAGAAAATCCGCAAATGAAGTTTTGGGTGTTGCCTACCTAGGATTAAGTCTGGATCCTCAATTAAAATCCTCAGGGGATGTGTTGTGTGTCAGAAACACTACAGGAGACTGCAGAATGTTAGTGTCACATGTAAATATACAGGTGATAATTATTACCAGCAACTAAGTGCTTAACCATGCGAATGTTTGTGTATCCAAAGACGAGAATAAGCCACTTCCACAAAACAATATGATGTATCTGTTGAACTGTCAAGTGACCTGTGAACATATACATTTAGTTAGTGCTACCTGGAACTGTAATCCAAAATTCCACACAAAAGGTTCAGCCGGAGAATTTCTGTCACAAACTCAAGATAATATTATATTAAATGTTCATATGATAGTGACTCAGTAATATGTGCCCATTCTGTAGAAGAAAGTTATGTAAATTGTATGGTATAATCATGTACTCATATAGAGAGAACAAATGCATACCTGGTATAAGCGATTCTACAGTTATGAATTTAATATGTATTTTCTCTGACAATGTAATCCTTATACAAAAAATATTAATCACACACACACACAATTTTTTTTATTTTTTTTTTACTTGTAAAAAAAATAAATCAACCTTTGATAAGTAAGGAAGTGCATATACATGTGATGCTGTTCGCTGGATGGGAATGTATGAAACTTGTTGGACTTCCACAGAATGGGCATTGATGATAGCTACTGGGAGCACATGCATGCATTCACCAACTATATCAGGTCTCAATGAGCACCTGGCTTCTATCTGTAGACAGACAATAGGTGTGCATGATCCAAACAACATTTATGCAAGTTTTCAATTATATGTTACTAAAGATGTACTTCTTGATGGAAATATCCACAATGTATTCCATTCACTGTTGAAGGGAGACATGGAAATAATCTGTGATGAATGTAAATGAAAAATGTAAATCTTTTTTGTTGAATCTCTTGTTAAATAATAGATTCATTATCATTTGATTAAAGAGTATGCACAAAACTGTGTTTGTGGTTGATGAATTTGTATTTCGATTATCATACAGTATGCTTAGCTACAGATCTGACCAAACATTGCATCACCAAATATATACATGTATATATAGGTATGTATGTTTCACACACTATGGACATCTTTGTCTAATTTACATGTTCTTGTAATACTGATTGCAAACATTTAAACAACTTAATGTATAAGAAAATGTATTCAATATTCTTCAATTACAGAATTATAACATAGGTATGAAAACTAAATGGTAATTTCGATAGTACTTCTAAAATACTCAAATAGTCATCGCAATTATGCTTCTAGTCAGAAAACACATATATTGACATATAAAATATGTATTGAGGTGCATTTAATTCTAATTCAGACGTAACCCTAAGTTATTTGATATTATTGATATGTTTAGAGCAATTATGTTGAGAGTAATGATATCACGATGATGGAATAGACTGAAACGAAATAGTTTTTCTTTGTTTTAAAACGGACATCATACTTAAATGTTGTTTCCATCTGATACTTCCATTGTGACTGACTGCCATACTAATTTCTAAAGTATTTATCAATTCTCAATAACAAAGGCGCTGCCTAGTTGATTGAGGTTTATTTGGAAACATTCATACCTCTCTCAGATTGATCCTTTATCCAAAATTTATATTATTCTTGATAGCATGTTATTACAATGTGTGATACCTATCATTGACATTGATACATGTCTGGTACAAGAGCTTCAAGCTTAGATACTACAGCATAGAAACGGATAACTATCTAAAAACAGTGGATTTGACAAGGAACTGGGTATTTTAATTGTACAGAATAGATGTTTGGGCATGTGTGATTAGTTGGTATCTATAAATAAATTAACATGAAGACAACAATTCAGCAGACAAGCTTGATGCAGTTCAAATTCTATCACAGTCCAGTAATTATTCAACATACTGTATAGACTGGTATACAGCTTTTATTCATCTCCACCAGACTTAGCTTATCTGGTCTTGTCGACTCTTAACAAACACTGCAATATCACTATTATGGATAATGACATATTATATATGGATAATGACATATGATATATTATGATATGTGGAAAATTACCTAAACCATCAACTTATACACGCTCAATATAAATAAATCAACTATGGTAGTAGATGAAAACTTCCGAAAGGGATTTTATAGATTTATACACCCATAAAGCTTCACAGCATGAACATATTTGTACATTGTTCTAGTTCCTGCACTGCTTCCAAATACAGAATGCTCTACTTAGTCTTGTAAAGGACATCTTGGCCGCCATTGTTGGACACAATGGTATTCCCTATGTATAACACTCCACATGGACGGCAGCATGGCTCAAGACCACGAACTACTTGAAATCTACACAAATTACTCCTGCCTACTGTTATTTACCTGAATGGTCGTGTTTTACTCATGAAAAGCAGTCAGAAGGACGTCGATTGTGCTGTAGATCACATACAGTGAGAGAACTGACGACTAATAAGGAAGAAGGTGGATACATGAATGTAGAGATTCCCATAGATTCATTGATGTACTTGCATACATTGTATAAAATTTAATAATAAAGTAAACCTGCCTACACGATGGCTCATACATCTCAATATAGTCCATCTATAAATTGTTTTTACTATCTTCCATTGTGTGTTTGTGTGTTGATTTATATGTCATTGAAATATCCTGTTCTGTGTTAATGGTAAAAACAAACAAAGAAAGGAGAAACAAAACATGTGAAGATGTACATCTGGTACTTCCTTGGTACCACTTCCTTATGATATTCATAAATAATTATTTGCATTCAAGGAGTTTATTGATGTACCTAACATTCGTTTAACACAAAATACATTATTTACTCTACATTTATATATATATATAGACACGTAGCTTTGAAGATCAACAACGCGTTACATGAGCTATTGGATGGCACTACATCCAATGGGATCGATATTTATATGTGAAAACTGAATTTGATATTTAGAAATGGTTCTAAACCTGTATTGCTACAGGTCATCCCATGGTGAGTATGCTATGTTTACCTGGCCTTACCTGCATGTTGGTTGTCCGCTTTGATGTTTCTTCCTGTTTCTTATCTTGCATGTCTCTTTCTGCTGTTTATGTAAAGTATATGTAGCTAACTAAATTTAAACAATATGCTAACAGTCATAGTATTACTATACATGTCCTGAATCAATGTCCATATATCTATGTTATTAATCGACGTCCAATTGTTCGCACTATAAAGCTATAGTCTAATGTCCATACTAGGAATGTACATCGTAAAAGAATGCTTGATACGTGTTGGGAATTTATTATCTGTAATAAATAGTTACTGTAGGAGTGTAAACCGTAATATTGGATCAAACAAATGGTTCACTTACTGTGCAAATATTATAATGTCCAAGAAACCAAATGGGTGTTTCCTTTTTAAAGATTGAAACTATATTATCGACCCGTGTTATGTTCGTGGCCAATGTAACAATTAATATACATGGTTCCCCTAGTTTTGAGCAGGGTGTCCTTTCATGAAGTGCTATTATCCACCATAGAGCTCACGTAGTGACCAGCATGTAACGATAGTTACAAGTCCCACATTTCTTAGTGAAACATACTTATTTCATAAAGGTATATTGCCATACACGGTATAGGAAAAAAGACGAAAATATATTTGATTTAATTATATTCCCAAAAATGCAATGTCAACAATGACTTTTTTTGTAACGTCCACAATGCATCGTAGAGAGGTTTGGTCAGCTCAGACAGCCTTATAAAACAAATTGTAAAGCGTTTCAAATGTACATTTCTGGTTCAGAATGTAATGTCTACAACGTGGAATTGTCCCTTAGAGTACGAGTGCTTCATGAAAGTTTGCCCTCAGGGTAGTAGTGAAATGAGGTTTTCATTTGAATCGTGGCAACGTTGTATCCAGAGCATACAAACATGTCTGTATGTGTATTATTCTATGTTCATTTTGTCTTCATAGGTATAAGCCGTAAGACATCAACTACAGACCTTCTGACTACGAACACGTCGAGGACGATGTTCAGGTCTCACGAAGGAAGGTCGGACACGATCCAATCCGAGGATAGTTCCGAGCCAGAACTCTTTGATTCTGGTTGCGGCACTGATGACCTGTCGCCATACAGGTCGCCACGCGGGTCGCTGACGGGTCGCAACAGGTTGCCGCAAGTGTACGAATCAAGCAATTACGAACATTCTACCACCGAGTCGGAAGGAGAAGTCTATCCCAGCAGTTAGCAACAACACGTGCTTCTCACATCTCCGATATGTCGCCTACAGTGGGGTGTATGTATATTCGCCGCCAGGAAGTTGATATTGTAGATACTGACTTCATGTACATTGCTGAAACACGCCCAAGCACTCGAAGTAATAGTAATCAGGCATACTGACGCAATTTCATTGTTAATACTTTGAGGAAATATTAGTTTATTTTCGTAAACGTAATCTTGACTATCCGGCCACCGTGAGATGATATGAAGACACTGTAAATTTAGTTGTGCACGATAGGCTCTTATTCATTTGTGAAGTTTCCGACTCTTGCACTGAACAAAAGCCTAAAAAGACAACGTCACATCCCTGTTCAGAACGAGAGTTAATTATTGCTCACTCTTTTAGATGCTTTGTATGAATGGATGTCACTGCTACTATCTGACAACAGATGTTTATATCCAGTTATATATGCCGTCATTTTACCAGTACGTGTATTAACGCTTACTAGTAATTTGTATCTTCACTGTTGTCGATAACAGTGACCAATGAAGCTAATGGTTGATAAAACAACGTAGTTTTCTGAAACATATATCATGCATCGTGGATATGTTTTAGCAATACATTAATTACGTTCAAAATATTAATCATCATGGCAATTTAGGAAAAGTCCACAGTTCTGATTCGCCAAGTACCATATTATTTTAGGAATGGGCTGATACAAAAACAGACTTAAGCATAACTTGGGTATACGTATACATAATGGCTGTACACGTTTAGAATACAGATAATGGCTGTACACGTCTAGAATACACAAATAGTTGCTGTACACGTCTATAACAAACACATTATGGCTACATGAACTTCGTCTAGAATACACAGATAATGGCTACTCGTCTAGAATACACAGATACTGGCTGTAGACGTCTAGAATATACAAATAGTTGCTGTACACGTCTATAACAAGCAAATTATGGCTACATGTACACGTCTAGAATACACAAACAATGGCTGTACATGTCTAGAATACACAGATAATGGCTGTACACTTCTAGAATAAACAGGTAATGGTTGTACACGTCTATAAAACAGATAATGGCGGTACACGTCTAGAATAAACAGATAATGGCTGTATACGTCTAGAATACACAACTAATGGCGGTACACGTCTAGAATAAACAGATAATGGCTGTACACGTCTATAAAACAGATAATGGCGGTACATGTACACATCTAGAATACACAACTAATGGCTGTACACGTCTAGAATAAACAGATAATGGCGGTACACGTCTAGAATACACAGACATTTTGCAAGAAGACAGTTGCATTAATAAATGTCCGTAAGACATATACTGATCGTACACATGGAGAGGTAGCAAATAGTTGTATGCATACGTCATATAAGTGTTGTAGTCTCACCATAGGATGCACGACTATAGTTACATAACAATCTGATATATCTGTACATAGCTAATAATTGATGTACACATTTAATTAGGCAGAAATAAAATGGTCGTACACATAAAACAACGGTCGTACACAGGTTGGCCAGGACCGGCAGATCATGGACAGAGGATGTGTAGGTAATGACGTATGTATATAGGACAGGGAGGTAATGGCTATACATAGATACAGTTGCATGCCAACTCCGTACACATCTAGGATGTACGGAAATGTTGGTGTACATATCTAGGGAAGGCAGGCAAAACACTCGTACACAATTGGGACCGGTGGAGAATAACTGTAGTACAGCCACAAGAATAGAACAGGCATAATGCGTGGTTGGATACGTATAGAGTAAACACATACTGGTGTTACACACGCATACAACAGGCAGATGGTGCCCATATACTTACATTGACTATCAGTATCACAACATCTATGTTTTGCATAAACTTTATACGGTCCCATGAAATATGTATTTACCCGTAAGTTTAATAAATTTCATGTTTATTGCATCCAATAATCAAATTATTAAATCAATGTACATAATTGTTCTTGGGTCCTAGGGCATTCAACTAACATTGATGGTTATTGCCATTAAGTCGTGGAAAGAAGTGTTATGGAAGATGATATTTCCACATAGTTTTAAACCGCACTAAATTATAAAGAATCAATTCAATCCCTTCATGACAACGAACGCTACAAATGTATGAAGATAAGTGTCGTTTAAAAAAAAAATAATAACTAGTCCTAAGAAATGGAGTAACAGTATACTAGTATTCTAAGAAAATGCGAATATATAGCATGTTCAGTGTCGTATACTAGTATATGTTATAGTTAATCTGTATAACCAGGTAATCTGTATAATACTATAGTACCTGATCTTTTCATTAAATTTCAGTTCACTAAGTCAATTTGTAAAAATCCTCATTCCCTTTAATTGCCAGATAGAATGGCATGAGTTTGGTGAAATACAATTGAAGTAATGTGTATAGGCATTCATACCATTTTGTGTGAATACATTATATAAAATGTTAATTTTCTTTCATAAAACTCGTGCCATTATATCTGGCAATTAAAGAGAATCATTTTGTCATTTCAGGCTTTTTTAAAATTTACTTTTGAACTGAAATTCAATGAAACAAATCAGAGATTATACAGATTAACTGTAACATATAGACCTCGCTCCATTAGTGTCCGTGTTTGGCTACATCTCTGAGCAAGACATCATTGATCAATTCGGCATCTCCAGATGCCCCCAGTAGCGAGAGGGTTAACCTAAGGTATCTTGACGCGTTAACAGACAATGGATAGCAGTACTAATAAATATGTCATAATCTCCACATAGAATTGCTCGGATCTCCTGTATAGTCGATCTACATGTATTTGTACTCGCCTCGGTGTATCAATACCAATTATGTTTGGTTGACATTAAGCGTCCGAATTTCATTCATGCATATCCATGTATATTGCTATGTAAATTTCAAAACCACATGTACCTTTCCCCGAATACAACACTTCTGTTTCGTTTACAGTGATAATACCCAGCCTTGTGATCAAACCAAATGGATTCTATGAAATATGCATTTCAAAGTATCAATATGGGGACATGTTTTTGTCTAAATTGTGTTTTGTTATGTTATGAAGATTGTATCGTGTATATATATATACATGTTTGTCTTTCCACAAAAAATCCGACGTGAATATTTGACTGTATATACATGTATTTATTTAATGCATTGTTTCACATGTGAATATCAATGTTAAATATCAATTATGTAAACTAACGTTAAGGAAGTAAACTCTTTCAATCCTTGAAATTGTCTGTGTGTTGATTATTAAGTTAATGATGCCGTGTAGGCTACAACATTACAGACTGGGGTATATGCTTGTGCACGTAATCTTGAGAAACAGAATATAGCAGCCATTGCTTGATGACCTAGGTATCCTTTCACGAAACTCTCTTATCCTCTAAGAGACTGGTAGCGCTCTCTTAGCAGTGTATTAGCTATCGGCAAAGAGAGAGTCTCTTAGAGGATAAGAGAGCTTCGTGAAAGGATACCTAGGGGCCTGTTGCACGACGCTCTTGCAGCGCTACACACTCATTCTCAATGAAAGTGCACACTTACATAAAAGCTCTGTCGCACGATCGCGAATTCATATATGTTTTGTTTTATAAATGTTATCGGTGTAATGTTTGTTTAGTTACATTGAATAATACATTAACTAAAGACTACCGCATAAAATATAAACTTTATAGCTCTTTGTGTTCATCCAACGTGCTGCGTGTCGCTGAGGTATGTGTCATTGTTGAAGATGAAAATGAGGGCAGTTTGTTACATGGTAGCAAAATATCTGTATCATTATTTGAAAGAGGTAGCCTTGGTCAGACATGTGCAAAAAAATAATAACGCTCTTTGTTGTTCCAATGATGATTTCTGGCTGGAAATTCATTGTCGCCAAATTTCATGTATTTTACGTTATTCTACATAAGAGCAGTGCGAATACATATATGTATTATCCTATTTGTGCTTATAATGGGTCAGTCGTCCTTGGAAATCATTAATACACGTATATAAACCATTTATGCTATCGTGTTATCGTACACATATATTCGTACAGTGGTTGTAACTGGGTTCCCGCCACAATAAAAAGCGTTGACCTTACAATAGTTGTAGCCTACAAGAGCTTCGTGCAACAGGCCCCTGCTGAGCACATTGTTGTTCAGAAACGTGTAGTTTACTATAATAGTTTTAAAGGCTTAATAGCACAGTTGATTGTCCTGCATAATGGACAAATGAATTTCGATCTGAGATTAATAACGTTAGATTTATCCACCCGAAAGTTGTTATTTACTCATGTACTTATCCCCCAGCACTCGATAGTATTAAATCAAATCATATTTTATATTAAATAAGGGAACGTTCCGCTATTTATCTTGTCCGTGATGTATCACTATTCTAAGAAGGAATACGAGCAGCAATGAGAGTTATCTGCCCATTTACTGACGTATAAAGAAGCGGGTTGTCTATCGGAGGATTGAAGTAGATATTTGTGAACCATACAGCGGTAGAAAGAATTTTGGAAGTACAAACATGATTGTATGCATGTCAAGTGAATTCATTCTTCATCATACACAATTAAATCCCTTTATAACCGGTATAACGCCTAACTTCACTATAGGGCGTATGAGCCTATTTAATGTGGGAGAAGTCGTTCATGTCTTGCTTGGAAACGTTTGATATTTCCTAGAGGTAGGGCCTGATTGTTTAATGCCAAATATCATCCAGATATTGAATAATTTCATCTATATGCACAAGAAACATCCACGCTGACAGCACGCGTCCTTGCCCAACACCTTGGCAGACAGGGAAAAGAGTTACTGATACATCCGTAAACTTTCACACAAGCTGATGCGTCATATCATGATAAGACTGCCTATTTAAGTACCACGCACGTCCATGGATACCAAGTTCAAACAATTTCGCTATTAGTCCATAATGCTAAATGCGATAAAAAAAAAGAAGTCACTATCAAGAATGGCTGTATATATGTTACAGGTAATCTGTATAATCAGGTAATCTGTATAATACCTGATTGTTTCGTTGAATTTCATTTCACTTAGTCAATTTGTAAAAGGCCTGAAATGACAAAATGATTCCCTTTAATTGCCAGATAGAATGGCATGAGTTTGATGAAATAAAATTAAAGTAATGTGTAAATTTGTATAGGCATTCATACAATTTTGTGTGAATAATAATAGAAATGCATAACCAATAATACCATGACATGATGTGTGAATACATATACAAAAATCTTTAATTTCTTTCATCAAACTCATGCCCTTCTATCTGGCAATTAAAGGGAATCATTTTGTCATTTCAGGCCTTTTAGAAATTGACTTAGTGAAATGAAATGCAATGAAATAATCGGGTATTATACAGATTAACTGTAACATATATACACATGGAAATTAATTAAGCAATACCTGTATTTTCTCAGACTGAGCAACTTTAATGAACTATTGCGGGAAATGTGTCAAAGATTTCCATACCATATGAATTTTTCAGTGAACAGAAAGGGATGGGGAGAAACATAACCAATAATACCATGACATGATGTGGTTTATTTGAAGATGGTACAGATTTGGAAAATGACTTCATTTCATTCAAAAACAATACGAATTTCACTATTATTGTACAGACTTAACTGTCAGTACCATGCACACATCTGGTTCACGGAATTGAAGAATAATCTCTGGCAAGTATATCATGTAACTTGCACACGAACGACTGCTTCAAGACGCCTCCTCATTTCTTGGATCAATCTCTGGATTTGTTTCTGACGAATCCTGTTCTAATCCTCATGCAAAGCAGCAGTCAATTCATTTGAGAGTGTGGACAGGTGGGTCTCTTAGTTGAAGACAATGGCCCCAAAAGTCCAACAGAGGCTCAATGGAATTGAGATCTGGACACATGGCTGGTCATGGAATGGTCTCAACAGCATCCTGTTGCATGACAGCACGTGTTCTGTGAGGCCTGGCAATGTCATCCATGAAGATGGGTCTTGTGGCTCGAGGATGGTTATCAAAATGTGGGACAACAGCTCTATCAAGGACCTCCTGTTAATACCGACGCCCATTAAGGTTACCACGAATGGTGATGCGGTCCATCTTGCAACCCAAGGAAATGCATCCCCATACCATAACTGACCCTCCCCCAAAGCTCTTATCTCTATTATTGTTGTCTTTCGGAGTCTGCCAGGTCTTTGATGATCTTTAACATCATTGGTAGCCATATGTTTATTCAACAGTTTTGAAATGATGGAAATATTGCGTCTATTGACATGATTGACGTCCAATTTGTCTGAGGGATATTTCTGCATTTCTCATGCCAATAATTTGCCACCTTATAGCCTCTGACAATTTACGACGTGCCATAACAATTATGGTTCTGAATATTCAATGCAAATTTACAGGAGAGAGTGTGACATGTAATCATTAAAAACTTGATTTTAACACTGTTGAGGGTTTCACATGCATTGTTTGTCGTTGCATATGAATTGAATATCTCCACAAAAGTCATGCTATTCAGCAAGATGCCACACGTCAATAAGCCATTCAAGAAAATGCTCTATTTTCTTAATTCACAGAATTATAGGTCTATGAATTGGGTGTATCAACAAAAGGGATTTTGGCAATATAAAAAAAATGTTAACTATCACAAATTAATGTAGTTTTATTACACAAATATAGTGCTATTCATTGAAATCAGTGAATGTATGTTTTTAAAGCAAATACCCTAGGAGAAAATTTATTTAGATTGGCCAGCGGTCTTTAATGCATCGAAGTGTTGCCTTACTAATATGTAATTTGTTCTTGTCTATAGATGTCGTTTATTGGTAAATATTTCAGTGTGACATGTGGTTTTTCCACTTGTGTTTAATCAGTAACCTGGTTATTGAACATGCTGAAAGTAAACAAAATGTCTCTATTGCTAGCTTGTTCAGCGTAGCATAGGAATTCGAAACAAATAGAGATAGTATGTGTAAGTTACCTGATAAACTTTGTCAAAAACTGAAAAGGATGGGTTGTACAAGTCTTCTCGGCTTAAAATGTATTGTTTCTATATCAACCAACTAAACATCCGGCATTACATGATTACTTTGCTGTACTTGATTATACCGTCATCAGATTAGGTCTCAGTTATTGTCCAAAACAGTAAAAGATGCATAGCCTTTGATATACAGCAGTGTTTTAAATATAGGGGATCCTGGGGGTCATTTGAAAATCTGCAATGTTAAAAGTATATGTGGGAACCCCTGAAAATTACAGATTTTACCACCATTAACATTGGGCCTATGGAAAATGACCCGCTGGTTATTTTCTGAATTTCAAACACTGTAGTAAAATCAGGATATGATCAAAGAATGATCTATGCAGTTTACAAATGACAAATTACGTTAGAGAAATTCATGTTGGGCTCAGTCCCATCTCCACACATACATAGTCGGGGATCACAATTAACACTGTCCGGCTTGCCCAGCCCATTTCTCCCAATGCTAATTGGTATCCTAAGGGCTAGGAGAAATTCGTAACATTTGTTATTTGTATCATTATTCGGGCAAGTAAGTTTTAAAGTCAGTTGCTATCCTTGCATACCAACCACCATCCTCGAAAACCCAAGCTATTATGACTCCACTACCTTCCGTCAAATACCCTGGGATCACTGCCTATTCAGAA
>JAUTBQ010041444.1:0-17924 GCA_032361185.1 Lepetodrilus ovalis
GAGACAACACACCCCGTTGATGACAGAAAAATAACCTCTGTGGCATTTCCTGAAAAACGACCCATGATTATGTACTCTGACCGACCACCACTTTTAGAGTCACCTCGTGAGGTTTTTACCTCTGCGTTGACTCCCAATGACCTCTTTTTTGTCCGTTGGCATATGCCGATGATTCCCAAACATATTAATACCAGCCGTTTCCGTGTTAAGGTAGATGGTCATGTTAATAAAGAGATAAGTTTATCAATAAAAGATTTAAAAACCAAATTTAAGCAGGTAGAGTTGACCTCTGTACTTCAATGTGGAGGTAACTCTCGTTCTGCCTTTCATCCAACGGCAAGTGGCATACAGTGGGGAGCAGGTGCGATGGGCTGTGCTGTTTGGAAAGGGGTACGTCTAAAAGATGTCTTAGAGCATGCAGGTCTAAAGAGTGGTGCTGTTTGGTTGGGCTTTAATGGAAAAGACAAAGCTGTCTACAGTGAAACAGCCAACTTTATACGTGAGATGAAACTGGAAGATTTGGATGAGAATGTTCTGTTAGCCTATGAGATGAATGGTGAAGATTTACCCTATCTTAATGGTTTCCCTCTGCGTCTTATTATTCCTGGAACCTACTCGGATAGTTGGATAAAGATGATTTCAAACATTACTGTAACCAAAGAGCAGAACAAACTCTTTTTTATGGAAAAAGCCTACCGAATTCCAGACAATGAGTGTGAGTGTGAGACTCCAGAGAAGTTGGTAGAGAAGACCAAGCCGATAGAGAAGATAAATGTAAATTCCATTATCGGTTATCCACAGCGAGACTCTAAAGTGAGAGCCAATGCTCATATTGTTGTGCGTGGTGTTGCTTTTGATGCAGGGTCAGGCATAAAGTCGGTCAAAGTTTCAGCAGATGGTGGTGAGACATGGCATAAGGCTCTTCTGGATAAAGGAGAGGGTGGAAACTTTGCTTTTAGAGCATTTCGTTACTCCTTTAACCCTTCTAAAGTAGGGAAGTTGACCATTATGTGTAAAGCAATCAGCAATGCAGGTGAGGAGCAACCTTTTGCCAAAGATATTAAGTGGAATCATGGTGGTTACCGATATAACGGTATTGATGAAGTGACCATTGAGGTGGTGTAATGAAGCGTTTTATAGTTTTGGTTTTGCTCTCTTCATGGGGGCTTTTTGCACAGGTCGATGGTGATATACAGGTTCCTTATGTAGATTTTCCTATGAAAAAAGGGAAGGGAGAGTACTCAACCCGAGGTAAGTGTAATATGTGTCATTCGTTTGGATATGTTATCAACCAAGGGAAGCAGTCAAAAGAGTTTTGGTTGGAGAAGACAGTTAAAATGATAGAGGTTTTTAATGCACCCATTGCCCAAAAAGACATAGAGGTGGTGGTCAACTATCTTTATGAAAATTATGGGAGTCAAGAAGATGATAACCTTAGCAAAGAGGGAGCCTAAACGATGAGAGGTTTACTCTTTACTTTGATAACAGGAACACTTTTACTCTCTGCCAACAGTGCAGAAGAGATTTTTAAAGCCCAATGTGGCTCTTGTCATATGGATTATATACCACAAAGTAAATTGATTGAGAACTATGACCACAACAACAGTGATTTAAATCTTACAGCACCAACGTTAACCGAAATCTCTTTTAGATTGCGAGATCAAGTGGGAGACAGACGAGCAGATAGAGAGTCGCAGGTGATGGAGATAGAGGATTTTTTACTCGATTATCTCAGTAAGCCAGCAAAAGAGAAGAGCATACTTCCAAAGAAAATATTAAAACATTTTAAGACGATGCCCAAGCAGGCGTTGAGTGATGATGATGCTGAGTTGTTGTCGGAGTATATGTTTGATTTCTCTGAAAAGATGATGGTGAAACACTCGGTTCAGCGTTACAGCTATGAAGAGGCGTTGGTCAAAGCAAAAAAAGAGCATAAAATAGTTTTGGTCGAAGGGTATATCACCTCCTGTCGTGGCTGTATCAAGATGGACAGAGAGGTGTTTGTCGAAGATGAGGTTAAAAAGGCGTTAGATAAAGATTTTGTATTGGTCAAGCAAAATGTACTTGCCCAAAAACTCCCTTTGGGCTTGGAGTCTTTGGGAACACCTGCCTTCTACTTTATCACCAATGATGGGAAACATCTGATTGATGGATTGCAAGGGACAGGTGATGTTGAGGAGCTTTTGGACATGCTCTCATTAATAGTAGAGAGCCGTGATGAGAAGAAGTATGCCGAGTAGATTAACAAAAATCTAAAAGCATACCCTCTTTAATGGCTTGGTAGCTCTCTTCGCCGACCAAGCGTTTTACAATCTCTAAACCAAAACAGAGGGCTGTTCCTGGTCCTCTTGATGTCATGATGTTGCCATCGGTTACCACAGCTTGGTCATCTCTGTAACCTTCATGGTTTACCTCATCTTTTGCCGCAGGGTAGCAGGTGTAGTTGTTGGTTAGAACGCCTGCTGCTTTCAGTGCAAAGGCTGCCGCACAGATGGAACCGATAATTTTATCGTCTGCTTGAAACTCTTTTAAGAGTCGTTGAACATGTTCATTTTCTGCAAGTCTATAGGTTCCATCCCAACCACCAGGGAGGAGAATCATATCAAAATCTTCTGTGACCACATTTTTTATGGAGGTGTCAGCCTTAACAGTAATGCCATTGGCTCCTAATACCAACTCAGTGTCCATTGGTCCATCCAAGTAAGCAATACGAACTTCAATGCCACCTCGTCTTAATACATCTACAAGGGAAACTGCCTCTACCTCTTCAAAACCATTTGCTAAGGGGAGTAATACTGATGCCATAATCATTTCCTTTTTTATTTTTATATATTTGGCTGGATTATAGCAAAACTTAGATTATTTTAAATACAATAACAGCAACTAACGTTAGGAGTTATAATGGATAATATATTTGTAGCAGTCGATAATTTTTTTAAATCAATTAATGGGTATGCTGAGAGTTTACTCTTTTTTGATATCTTTTTTGGTCAAGTTGAAGGGGCAAGCTTTCCTTTTGTGGTGGCATTGTTGATTGTGGGTGGAATCTATTTGACCCTGAAAATGGGTTTTGTAAACCTTAGAATGTTCTCTCACTCTCTGGCTATTGTTCGTGGAAAGTATAAAACAGCAGAGGATAAAGGGGTTATCTCTCCTTTTCAATCTTTGGCTACGGCACTCTCTGCAACGGTAGGGATTGGTAATATTGCGGCAGTATCTATCGCCATCTCTTTGGGGGGAGCAGGGGCAGCGTTTTGGATGATTATGGCTGGGTTCTTGGGGATGACACTGAAGTTTACCGAAGTGACCCTCTCTCTAAAGTATAGAGAGTTCTTACCCGATGGAACCATTATGGGTGGGGGTATGGAGTACCTTTCACGTGGTCTTGAAGACAAAGGAATGAAAAAAACAGGTAAAGTGATGGCAATAATCTTTGCTTTCTTTATGATTTTGGGTGCATTGGGAGCAGGGAATACTTTTCAAATTTCCCAATCACTAACCATTGTTCAGGGTCAAGTTCCTTTCTTTAAAGCGTTTCCGTGGGCCTTTGGTGTTCTAATGGCATTTATTACAGGTATGGTGATTATTGGTGGTATTAAACGTATTGCTCAGGTGGCAGAAAAGGTAGTGCCTCTTATGGTTGTTTTCTATCTGCTTATGGTCTCTTGGGTTTTAGGAACCTATTTTACTGCCATTCCTGATGCGTTTGCTCTTATCTTTAGAGAGGCGTTTTCTCCGACAGCTGTAGCAGGTGGTCTTTTTGGGGCGATGATTCAAGGGTTTCAAAGAGCAGTTTTCTCAAATGAAGCAGGATTGGGTTCAGCAGGTATTGCTCACTCTGCAGCTCGTGTGAAGTATCCTGTTCGTCAAGGTTTGGTTTCACTTTATGAACCCTTTATCGACACGGTTGTGGTCTGTACCATGACGGCATTGGTGGTGATTTTAACGGGAACGTATGCTGGTGGAACAGAGGCTCTTGATGCTGCCATTGCGGCTAAACAAGGAGCAGTAATAACCTCGGCTGCCTTTGGTTCTGTGGTAAGCTGGTTCCCAACTGTTTTAGGTTTTGCTATCTTTATGTTTGCTTTCTCTACCATGATTTCATGGTCATACTACGGTGAGCGAGCATGGGTTTACCTTTTTGGTATTAAATCTTCAATTATCTACAAGCTTATCTTTTTATCGTTTATTATTTTGGCAACGATTGCCAACACGGGAACGATGGTTGATTTCTCTTCCATACTTTTCTTGGCACTGGCGATTCCAAACATATTTGGACTGCTGATTATGTCAGGAGATGTGCGTAAGATGTTGAGTGAGTATAAAGAGAAGTTAAAGTCTGGTGAGCTAGATAGAGAAGTGATAAGGGATTAACCCCTTATCGTTTGCTTTATGGATTACCTCGAAGTAAACGCTTGTAGGCATCTACCAAAGATGAGTAAGGTGGTACATAGACTTTTTTAGACTTACCATCTATTTTGATGGTCTGTTTCATGTCAAAGTGTAAGTGAATAGAAGTTTTGGTGCTTCCCATGTTGTTTGAGACAAGACCAATTCGGGTTCCACGTTTGATTTTTTGACCCTTCCATACTTTTAGAGTGGGCTTATCGAGGTGCAGATAACGATAGGTTCTTCCCGATTTTCCACGGAGCTTAACGGTATATCGACCAATATAGGTGATGGTACCATCTTCGACAGCTACCGTGTAGTACTTTTTCTTTTTACAGGTTGCTGTACGAATGTCCACACCTTGGTGACCCTTTCCTCCTTGACAAAGAGGCATGCTCCAACCCCGTTTTTCACAGTAGTTGTCACTCCAAGGGTATTGGTAGTTTCGCTGGTCACAGAGACTTCCCCTTGCTCCATGCATTCCACCTATCCCATAAACCTGAGAGTTAATGTAGGCTGGTCCAGATTCAATAGGAAAACGAATACCAGGTGCATAGATATATTTGTCTCCGTTTCGACCTTTACCACTTTTACTTGGTTTGAGTACCCCTGGAGGATTGTAGGTAAATCCTTGTAAATCAATATCCGTATCTGTTTTAGGTTCGGTCTCTTTTTTGATTTCTTGTGTACAGGAGGTTAAGAGTAAAATCATTGAAATAATTAAGAGGTGCTTCATGGTCTTCCTCCTACCATAATTAATCGACTGTATATTTCGTTAATAAGTGTTGGTTGGGTACAACGTTCATCTTTTGTTGGATGTTCACACTCTATTTCAATAGAGTAATTTACTCCATGACGATTAAACTCAGCAGTCATAATACCTTCTGCTTGGGTAATGGATACAGGAGGAGAGGCTTTCATCATCTGTGCAAATTCTGGGTTAGAAGAGGAGATGCTCTCTTGATAGGTTTTATCTCCTGAAACGATAACCGTTGCCCCTTGAAGAGGAAAAGAGATGGTGTAGAAGTCATCTTCTGCTACCACATCCATGTTTTTTGCATAGGCATACGAGTTGGGAATGTAAACGGGTAGTCTCACTCCTTTAATACCATTGGTTAAGGTCGAAGGATAGGGTGTTGATGGTTTCTGATGTTGAGCGTTTGGCTTGGGCCATGTGATATCTAATATACCACTATCTGCACTCAAAGCTGAGCAGAGAAAAAGCGTAACTAATGGTAAACGCATGATAAACTCCTTGTTAAATTAAGTTATTTCATTATACATTGGGTTGACTGTGAGGGTATTTAGGGCAAACTTAATATTCTATTTATATAAAATTTAGTTTAATTTGTAAAATATAAGTTAATAATAAAAGATTATCTTTATAAATTGTGAAAAAAACAAATATTTTTAAATGTATACTGTTATAATTTGCTCCTTTATTTGTGGAGGAGATAGTGTTATTTAACAGTTATCAATTTATTTTTATTTTTTTACCCATAACCTTTTTAGTCTATTTTTATTTAAATCAAAAACGTCTTATTGTAGAGAGTAAATATTTTTTACTTTTTAGTAGTCTTTTCTTTTATAGTTGGTGGAATATCGCTTATCTTCCAATTATTCTTGCTTCTATACTCTTTAACTATGGGGCGGGTAGGCTGTTGCAAGAGACGCGTAAAACCTATTTTTCTAAAAAAACCATTTTGACCTTTGCTATTTTTATGAACTTATTGCTTTTGGGCTATTTCAAATATACTGATTTTTTACTTGAAAACATCAATTTCTCTTTTGGTAGTGATATTGAGCTGTTACATTTGGCTCTACCTTTAGCCATATCATTTTTTACTTTTCAGCAGATAGCCTACTTGGTAAGTGCATATAGGCAGGAGATGCATGCCTATAAGTTTATTGACTACAGTGTTTTTGTAACATTTTTTCCTCAACTTATAGCAGGTCCCATCGTCAATCATAAAGAGATGATTCCTCAGTTTGAAGATACCGAACATAGGAAGATTAACTATAGAAATATAAGCATGGGCATTTTTATCTTCTCTATCGGACTGTTTAAAAAAGTGGTCATTGCTGATACGTTTGCTGAGGCAGCAAGCATGGGGTTTGATTTGGCAGATTATCTTAACTTTATAGAAGCATGGATTACGAGTCTCTCTTATACTTTTCAGCTCTATTTTGATTTCTCAGGTTATACCGATATGGCGATAGGTTTGGCATTGCTCTTTAATATAAAGTTACCAGTGAACTTTAACAGCCCCTATAAAGCTCTGGATATACAAGATTTTTGGAGACGATGGCACATGACATTGAGCCGTTTTTTAAGAGACTATATCTATATTCCATTGGGAGGAAGTCGAGCAGGAAATTTCAATACCTATAAAAATCTTATGATTACGTTTATACTTGGGGGTATTTGGCATGGAGCTGGATGGACTTTTGTATTTTGGGGTTTTCTGCATGGTTTGGCTCTGGTCATTCATCGTTTTTGGCAAAGTGTGGGTATTAAACTTCCCAGATGGTTGGCATGGTTTATTACGTTTAACTTTCTCAATATCTCTTGGGTATTCTTTAGGGCTGTAGAGTGGAAAGATGCCATTAAAGTACTCTCTGGTATGGCTGGATTATCAGGTTTGGCACTACCTAGTTTTCTTGCAGGGAAACTCTCTTTCTTGTCAAATTATGGGGTTACATTTATAGAGTGGTTGAACAGACTCTCTGGAAACATGACCATATTAGCTTGGATTTTTATGGCATTTGTAGTGGTACTTCGATGTCAAAACAGTAATGAGAGGTTGGAGAATTTTGAACTGAGTTATAAGAGAGCTATCTGGGCAGGTGGAGCATTTTTACTAAGTATTCTTTCTTTCAATAAAATCTCTGAATTTTTGTATTTTAATTTTTAAAAGGAGGGTGAATATGATAAATGAAAAAAAATGGTTAAAAGTTTGGGCAACAGTTTTTTTACTTTTCCCTTTGGTAGCACTTTTCAATTATATTGTTGACCCTTATGAGTTTAATCAGATGGTTAAGAAAAAAGGATTTAACTATTATAAAAAGTCTAATATCGGCTATACCTATAGGTTTAAGAGTAGTATAGTCATTGATAATGAGTTTGATACACTTCTTCTTGGAACATCACGTGCGGGTGCTATGGATCCTGATATGGTAGAGAAGTATATAGGAGGAAAAGCATTCTCTTTTGACTCTCCTGTCTCTACTACTGAGATGCAGTACAAACTTTTTAAGTATTTTGTAGAGTATAACGACATTAAAAACTTGGTTTATGGTGTTGATTTTATGTCTTTTAACGGGAGTCGTGTTCCCAAGGTTAACTTTAAAGGTTTTGTTGAAGTTGAGGAGAATATAGTAGAGAAAAAGAGAATTTATAACTTTGATCTCTATTTTAATGGAGAGACATTTAAAAGAAGTCTATCGGTTGTTTATAACAACATAAGAAACAGAGATATTTTTTATGATCATTATAAATATAGGAATGGAATGAGACTTTTTGGTAAGAATCAACATCTTTATGATGAGGGAAATTACCCTTTCATGCAAAAAAGGAATGATTCATTTAGAGAGTTTTACAATCCTGTTATAGGTATCTATAAAAATTATAAATTTTCACAAAAACATCTGGATTATTTTAAGAAGATTATAGATTATTGTAAAGAGCATGATATAAAAGTTTGGGTCTATACCCCACCCATGACCAGTGAACATTTTGATTCTTTGAAATCAGCAGGTTATTATGATGAGTTTGAAGAGTATTTACGAGCAATGGCAAAGATTAGTAATTATATGGACTTTGTTGGGCATAATACCATTACGAATAATAACAGTAACTACTGGGACAGCTCTCACCTACGACCTGAGTTAACTGAACCAATTATGGCAAGAATCTTTGATGATAAATCAGTTGATGTCCCTTCTGATTTTGGTGTCATGGTGACCAAAGAAAATATAGAAGAGCATTTAAAAAATCTAAGAGCTCAATTAGAAGATTTTGATTTAGAAAAAGCTTTAAAAGAGCATTAACCTATAAAAAATAATCTTTGGTATATTGATGAACATTGCTATCTTTTAGCAGTTCGTCAATCGTGAACCAAGCATATGACTCATGTTGGTTGTTTAGGGTGACCTTTTTCTCATCAACTTGAAGTTTATGTGCATAGACAATGTAATGAGTAGAGAATTCATCGTTAAAGACATTGTTGTTGTAGAAGTGTTCGTATATACCATGAAATACCACCTCTTTTCTTTCTAGTTCTATACCAATCTCTGTTTTGCTTGTTCGGCGAAAGGCATCATCTAATTTTTCATCTTTGAAAATACGTCCACCAGGGACAAACCACTTATCTTTAGCGGGTTCATTTACCCTTTTCCCTAAGAGTATTTTTCCCTGCTCGTTCTCTATAATTAAGTCTATAGAGATGAGGGGAGTATTTTTAATAACTTCACTAAATGCTTCTTTTGAAAGTATCACCCTGATTCCTTTTATATTAATAAAGCTAAGTTTACTAAAATAACCTAAATTATAGTAAAATACATCACGTGATAATTTGGGAAAAAAGGGAACATCATGAAAAAAATAGTCATACTTCTGGTCTGTCTAGTCAGTTTAACACTTCTTGCAAGTGCCAATAAAGATAGAATCAACACCTTGATAGAGTTGAAAAAATCAAAAGATATTTTGATAAAAGAGATTAAAGAGAAAGGAAAAGAGAGAAGAGCCTCAAAAGATGATGATAAAAAAGCAGAGCTTAAAAGTGAGATAAAAGATTTAAGTAAACGACTTCATTATGTTGAGGAGACTTTTGAAAAGATAGCAACAGGTATAGATATTGGTGCTATAAACAGTAGTAAAATTAAAAGTGAAAGTCTTACTGACGATTTACAACTACTTATTAAACCTCTGGTTTTAGGTGCAAAAGAGGCAACAGAAAGTATGAGAAGAAAAGCAGCCTTACAAGAGGATATTGAGTACTATAAAGATGTACTTCCTAAAGCTGCCATCGCTTATGAAAATGTTAACAAATTGATTGAAGAGTCTAATGATAAGAATTTAAAAGAGGATTTAGATGAACTAAAAAAGTCTTGGGAACAACAGATATTACTCTTCTCCTCTAACCTTAATGCCTCACTCTATCAGCTTAATATTGTTGATCAAGGAGAAGTTTCTCTTGCTAAGTCATGGGAAGAGAGTGGTAAGAAGTTTTTTGAAGAGCGGGGTCGTTTTCTATTAGAGGGCTTGGCAGCATTTATTTTAGTATTGGTTCTTTTTGAACTTATCTATCTATTATTTGTTAAACTTTTCCCCTCTACTACTAAGACCAATCGAAGTTTTTATGTTCGTTTTGGAGGTTTTCTCTATAAGAGTTTGAGCATTATTTTAGCCATTGTCGCCCCGATGGCCATTTTCTTCTATGAAGAGGATTGGGTTCTTTTTAGTATTGGACTACTGGTTCTCTTTGGAATAGCATGGACTTTTAGACACCTTTTACCTCAGTTTTGGGAGCAGGCACGACTGCTTTTAAACATCGGTTCGGTGCGTGAAGAGGAGCGAATCTACTATCAAAATCTTCCTTGGAGGGTTAAAAATATCAATATCTTTACTGTTCTTGAAAATCCAGATTCAGGGGTAAAACTACGTCTTCCCATTGAAGAGTTGGTAGGTTTAACCTCTCGACCATCTAGTAAGTTTGAACCGTGGTTTCCTTGTCGTTTAAATGATTGGGTAATTCTCTCCAATGGTTATTATGGAAAGGTTGTGGGGGTCTCTTTGGAGTTTATAGAGTTGGTTGATATTGGTGGAGGACATCGAGTTTTTATTATTGCCGATTTTCTTTCACTCTCTCCCATTAATCTCTCTACAGGCTTTCGTTTGGTGATTCCTTTGGGTATCTCTTATAAGCACCAAAAAGAGTCAACTTCTGAGATTTTAGAGACTTTAAAAGCTTATATCTCTAAAAAAATGAAAGAGGAGGGGTATGATAAGGGGCTTAAAAAACTTTTAGTAGAGTTTTCTGAAGCTGGCGACTCTTCTCTAAATATAGATATTATTGCCAATTTTAATGGAGATATGGCTCCTCTCTATAACCGTTTAAAACGTGCCATTGCACGTTGGTCGGTTGATGCTTGTAGTGAAAATAGTTGGGAGATTCCATTCCCTCAGATGACATTACATCGAGGCTAAATAGAGAAAAAGTATGACAATTTGACATATTTTAAATAATGAAAATTATTTTATGTTAAAATGCTTACATGAAACAGATTACAGCACTCAATATACTTAAATCGGGCAACAATGTTTTTATAACAGGTTCAGCAGGTACAGGAAAAACTTATCTTTTGAACCAATATATTCAGTATCTTAAAGAGCGACAGATTTACCCTACAATTGTGGCTCCGACAGGTATCGCTGCGTCACACCTAAAAGGGCAGACCATTCACTCTTTCTTTGCTCTGGGTATACGAGATAGTGTGGTCGATAACGGCTACATAGAGTTTCTTTTAGAGAAGAGTTACTTGAAAAGTCGTTTTAAAAAGTTAAAAGTATTGATTATTGATGAGGTCTCAATGGTCTCACCTGAACTCTTCTCTTCTATGGATAGAGTCTTACGGGCATTTAAAGATAATCCTGAGCCGTTTGGTGGGGTTCAAGTGGTTATCTCTGGTGACTTCTTTCAGTTACCCCCTGTGAGTCGAGAGCCAAAAGAGAAGCGTTTTGCTTGGCAGGCTCCTGTGTGGAAACAGCTGGAACTAAAAAGCTGTTACCTACATGAGAAGTTTCGTCAAAGTGATGAGAAGCTCATAAGCATTTTAGATGAGATACGTACGGGAGAAATTTCTCCCAAGGCTCATGAACTTTTAGAGAGTCGATATGGACAAGAGCTGGGTGCTGACCAGACTCCTACACGACTCTATACGCACAATATTGATGTCGATAGAATTAATCAAGAGGAGCTTAACAAGTTGGCAGGTGTGCCACAACTTTTTAAATACAGCTCAAAGGGTTCAGCTAAAAATATAGAGAAAATTTTTAAAACCTCACTGGTTTTAGAAGAGTTGACATTGAAAAAAGATGCTGTGGTGATTTTTATAAAAAACAATCCTGAAAAGAGTTATCAGAATGGTACTACAGGTGTGGTTATAGGCTTTGATACCGATATTCCTTTGGTTAAAACCTCTACGGGACAAACCATACGGGTGGTGGCTGAAGATTGGACGATAGAGAATGATAAAGGAGAGAGCGTTGCTACAGTCTCTCAGATTCCTCTTCGTCTGGCATGGGCGATTACCATTCATAAATCACAAGGGATGACCCTTGACAGTGCTGAGATAGATTTGAGTAAAACCTTTGAAGTGGGGCAGGGGTATGTGGCTCTTTCCCGTATTAAAACCTTGGAAGGGTTACGACTGATGGGACTCAATGAGATGGCACTGCGTGTTGACCCTTTAACCTTACGCATAGATGAACCCATTAGAAAGGCATCACAAAAGGCTGAATCGGAGCTAGAGGGTTACAGTGAAGAGGAGTTGGAGAAGCGACACCAAAACTATATTCGGGGCTTGGGTGGTCTGACCAATTTTCTTCAGATAGAAGAGGAGAAGAAGCTACTTAGAGCTGGTAAAACCTCGAAGATGAAAAATGATACGCCAACACATCTTAAGACCAAAGCTCTGATGGAGAGTTGCGATACCATTAAACAGATGGCAAAGGCTCGAAGCATGACCGAGAGTACCATTATGAGTCACTTGGGAAAACTGAAAAAAGAGGATGCGTCTATAGATTTATCAAAGTTTAAACCCAAAGGTGACTTTATGAAGCCAATAGAGAAGATGATAGTTAAGTTAGAAAAAGAGAAGGTTGAAGAGCACTTTTCAGAGGATGGGGAGTTGCGTCTAAAACCTGTTTTTGAAGCTTTTGATGGAGAGGTCTCTTATGATGATATTCGGGCTACGATGCTTTTTAGATAAGTTATAATAAATACTGAAGGTATAGAGTTTTTTATATTTTTGAGAATAATTGTTTTAATTTATATTTTTTTACTATACATCAAAAGTATTTATTTATTTTAATTAATAATAGTTTATTTAAATAGTTAAACTTAAAAGTTTAGATAAAAAGTATATACATTATTGTACGGAATTGATATAATATCTTAAAAAAATATTAAGGTATAAATGTATGTATAATTATTTAAGTTTTAATAGGTATTTATTAAATAGTTGTTTATTCGTAATTATGTTTTTTCTGCTCTTTACTAATTCCGTCTATGCAAATAGTAACAAGTGTTCAACTGAGTATTCTAAGCATAAAGAAATTGTTGCACAATATAGTATTCGTATGGAAGATTCTATTGAACGAGAAGGCTGTAGTGTTATTTCTCTTTATTCTTCTATTATTCAGGCTGAGAAATTTGAGTTACTTGATAAAATAGAAGATGACCCTAAGTTATTGAAAAATTTACTAAAACTCTTTTCTAAACATTCTATTTTCTCTGATTTATTATTTCAAAATCAAACTATTAATTCTATTATTTTAGATAATGGATTAAATAATACTTTTTTAGAAAATGTTAGTTACCTCTTAAAACATAGAGTAAATAAGCATGAAATAGAAAAAATCAAAAATAATAATAACTATTTAAACTATATGCTTTTTGCATCATACTATTCAAAAAGTAAACGAGATAGCTTAAGGTTATATGACAATATAGTCTCAACAATACCAATAGAACTTATGCCCTCTTTCTCTTTAGTATTGAGTTCTGTTGGAGATGAATATGACTTTTTTGTACTTCTTGAAAATTTTAGCACATTAGCTAAAGAACTCTCTACTGATTCGGTTAAAGCTTTAGCTCAATACTCACAGTATTTTGCTTATTTTCTTTATCCTAGTAAAGAATCTTTAGGTCTGAAAGTTGTTTCTCATAATGGATTAGAAGAGATACAACAAAGAATACAAAAAGAGAGTATTTATATTTATAAAAAAATGTTTGATAAATATCAGTATAGCAAAGGAGTAGATGAAATTGATTATGCTCTCTTAACGTTGGAGTATATATACCCTTATCTGTTACAAGAACATACGCTTAATTACAATGACTTTACAAGACTATTCGATAGATTAATAGCAAAAGGTTATCTTTTTTCTCTGTTTCAAAATGAAAAATGTTCTAATACAACTCAAAATAACTTTGCTGTTTTTGGTAAAGGAAATATACGAAGTGGAATGAAATTATTGAAAAAAGAGAAACATTTTTCAAATACACTTTTTTCTGAACTCAAAGATCCTTTTTCTTCAATAATGTCATTTTTTTATGTAGCAAATGTATATGGAAACCTAAATGTGGAAGAGTGGAAAATTTTTAAAAATTTACTAAAAACTTTACCCTATAAGTATGATAATAAAATAGTATTTTTACAACGAATTGAGAAGAGTGGATATTTTAGAAATATCATTAGAAAATCTGATTATAAGCAATATGTTAATTCAGAATATGGAGATAGTAATCAAAAATATAAATATATTTTGTTGACTCCTTATCCTTCTCAAATAGATGAGACACTTCTTTCTACTGTATTGCATACCAATATATCTGATAGAAAATTACAACAGAGTCTAAATGATTTAATTGTTAAAAATTTAGATGAGTTAGAGACTCATGAATTTACTAAAAATGAAAAAATCTTTGGAAACTTAGATACAGCATCAAATATTGCAACTGTTGCTGCCATTGGACTTGCCCCTTTTACTGGGGGAACTAGTTTAAGTTATGTTGCTGTGGTAGCGAGTAAAGAAGCTTCAAAAAAAGGAGCAAAATATATGATGCGTAAAATTGCTCTTCAATCTAGGAAAACGCTAAATAAAGCTATTCGTAAAGTAAGAGTTGTTCGTAAAAAAATAGATGCTCAAATTGGTGTTCAAAATAGAAATGTTATAGGAAATATATCTAATAATATTGATAATAAACTTTCAGTTGTAGCTTTAGTAGGAACACTTTCTCTACTACTCGATAGAGAAAGTTTAAAAATAAAACAAATATGTCAGGAGTAGAAATGAAAAAAATAATAATGCTTGCATTACTGTTGAGTAGTACAAGTTATGGAAAAATATTTGATATAGGAAAGTTTAGTAATAAAATAGCCAATAAGAATATGAATAAATTGGTAAGTGAGATTACATCTTCATCTCATCTTAAAAATGTTGTTATAAAAAAAGTAGCATTAAAAGAGCCACCTGTAGATGTAGTAGGTAAAGTTGCATTGAGTATCTCAAACAAAAGCCCATTTGCAGATAAATTAATAGCAACGACTTCTCACCCTACAGATGTTATTCGTCAATATGCAAAATATGGAGACAATTATTTAACAACAATCAAAGAGTTTAATCAAAAAAGCTTGTCTCTTTCTCTTGAAAGAATCAAAAGCTTAAAAGCAAGGTTTCCGAGCATGCCTAAGGTTGAGTTTAAGAACTCGACTGCTTTTAATGACAAAATGGTAGAGACTTTAAGATTTACAGGTAAAAAAGGGTGGATAGTTTCTCAAAAATTGCTAAAGATAGCAAAAGAGAATCCTAAAAGTTCGGTGGTTGCAGGTCTTTATGCTTGGTATGTTACTGACCCTCAAAGTTTTTTTGAACAGAAAGAAAAACTTATTGGTTTTGTAGGTTCAACACTAGAGGAGGGTGTCTCTGATGTCACCAAATTAACCTTAGGAGCATCTTCTGGTGTGGTTGATGGATTTGTTTCTATATTTAAAGAAAAAGCAACAGTTTCAAATATATTTTTTTTATTGTTGATGGTTATTTTATTTATAGCATGGAAATTACGTAGTTATATTATGAAATATTTTAAAATAAAGTTAGAAAATAGTTTAGAAAAAGAAAAGAAAAAAAATAAAAAGAACAAAGGATTATTATAATGGAATCAAGAGGAAATATCAATTTTGTATTGGTTGGAGCAAGAGCAACGGGTAAGACTGTCTATTTGACATCTTTGTATTTAAATGAGAAGCGTGTTACAGCACAAAATCCGAGAACCATTGAGTATTTGAAACCACTCTCAGAAACACTACTGAATGGTGAATACCCTTCTGCTACATCAGGAAATTTACATGAGTTAATGTTTAACTATAAAGATGAAACTTTTAGTTCTTCTATGCAGATAGATGATGTAGATGGATACTTTATTGAAACACTTTCTGAAAAAGATAAAAATACCCAAAACGACCGTGATACGCTGATAGAAAATTTAAAACTTTCTGAAGGTATTATCTTCTTTTTCCCTTATGAAAAGATATTTAATGAAAACTCAATTAAGGAGTTTAACTATCAAATAGATACCATAGTTAGTAAGTTAAAAGAGATGTATGAAGATAGAGATTCTATTCCTATTCCTGCTGTGATAGCTGTCTCAAAATGGGATGATTCTAAGTATTACAAAGAAAAAAATGAAGATGAAAAAGCTTTAGAGTATATTGATAGTCATCGTTTTTTACGATTGGCTAAAGATAAAATAGAACAGAATTTTACTCATATAAAAATTGTACCTCTTTCCGCGATTGGAGAGAATATTCATGATTTAAGACCTTATAATTTACATGTTCCCATAGAATTTTTTCTAAAAGAGACTTATACTAATTGGGTGAAAAAAATTTCAACATTAGAAGATGATAAAGAGGAACTATTAAGTTTTTTAGAAACAATCAATTTTGATATGAAACAGTATGATAATGGTAAGTATGATAAGCTTTATAAAGAGCTAGAGAGTGAATATGCTGAAAAGTTATTAAAAGAGTTAAAAAGTATTAAAAATATTAAAGAGTATCAAGTTTTTGAAGAAAAAAATCAATTACTTATAGAGGCTTTATTACCTAAAAACAGAGATAAGATTTTAAATATAAAAAATAGTTTGCAAACAAAGAAAAAGATTAAAAAATTTTCAGGGTTTTCATTGGTAAGTTCACTTCTTGTGGGTACAGTCTTAACTGTTCTTGTAGGGAATGCCAATAAGCTTTTAATTAAAAGTGAGATAGAACTTTTTGCTGATATCTCTACCGAGTACAATAAAGGGAATTATGAGGATGCTTTTGATGATATTGAAGATTATTTGAGTGTCTATAAAGATACCGTGAACTTAGACCATAAGCAAAAAGTTATTGCATTTAAAAGTGATATAAAAAAGATTCAAGAAGCAGAAGTAAAAAAAGAAAAAGAAATTGCAGAAAAAAAGAAAAAAGAAAAAATGATTGCAGATGCTCAGCAAATGATTTCAGATTCAAGTTTTAATAATATAGATAAAATTGATGAGATATATAGCTCTATGAATGAAATGGGAATAGATAAGCCTGAAGTAAAACAACAACTTTTAGAGAAAAAGAAAATTTTATCTATTAAGGAAGATTATCAAGCTTTTCAAACAAATCTTAAAAAGTTAAATTTTGAAGAGGCTATATCTAATGTTGAAATAGATTGGAAAAAAGAGTATGGTAAAGAGAAACATATTGTTCTACATAAGATTTTAAATGAAGCGTTAAATAAAAAAGTTAAAAGGTTATTGAAAGATCTTAGTAGTATATCTGATGTTGATGCGTTTAATAATCTTGTTAATGTTCTAAATAAAATAGAGGATTTTCAAAAAAATACGAATATAGAAAAAACAGAATATCGAGCAGAGATAAATAGTGATAATAAAAGTGAATTATTATCTAAATGGGAAATCTATAATAGATATAATAAAATATTAAAGAATGGTTTATTTGTTGCTAGAGTCAGTTTTGGTGCAGAGTATAAAGAAAATGAACCTCTTGGGTTTCAGTGTGGAGGAGAAGATGAAATTATTTTATATATTGACTCTTCTAAGTATCATTTTGATTATATGGACAGTTGTAGAAATCAAAAAATATCTTGGAAAAATGGACAAATATTTCATGCTAATTCCTACAGAGTAAAAGTTATAGAAGAGGATATTGTTGATAATGATGCATATAGAGGTGCTTTTTCTTTGTCTAATAATGATTTAATAAAACTTTATAATGGTGGTATAGTTAAAAAAGATATAGGAAAAAAGTATTTTATTGAGTTAGGAAAATAAAATGAAAGTTTATATTGCTAAACACTATTGGAAAGAGGGAGAGAATGCTACTTGGGAAGTGCATGAAAAAGTGGATAGAGAACTTTTTTCTTATTTAAAAAAGAGTTATCAGACTTTTGTTCAAGAGAAACCTAAAATGATTAACAAAGATAGATGGTTTATCTATCTTTGTTATGATGAAACAAAAGATGCTTTTGATAGAAGTATTACAAATATTACTTTTTTTATATCTAAAAAAAAGTTAGAGTTGAATCTTTGTCAATGTAAATATGAAGATTTAGAGTATGAAGTTTCTGATAAAAGTACTTGGATTATGCTTGTTGGAGGAGTTGTTTTGATGGGTTCTTTTTATTTTGGAATACAGTCTTCTAATAAAGAGTCCTTAGCAAATGTTATTCCAACTTCAAATACTAAATCTTCTTC
>JAUTBQ010041555.1:0-17920 GCA_032361185.1 Lepetodrilus ovalis
GAGAGAGAGAGAGAGAGAGAGAGAGAGAGAGAGAGAGAGAGAGAGAGAGAGAGAGAGATAGAGAGAGAGAGAGAGTGCATGTTGTGTGAGTGTGTGTGTTTGAGAGAGAAAGAATGAGGGAGAGTGAGATGAAGAGGTAGAGGGTAAGAGAAACAGATGAAGGGGATAGTGGAGAGATAGAGAGAGATTAGACATAGAAAGAAACACACAAGTAACTACAGAGAGAACGGCAGAGGGGGATACAAATAGACGTGTTTGGCGTGTAGACGAGCGCTGATGACAGAGAAGATAGACGGCGGCATACTTACATGCAGGAGCCAGACACTGAGAGAGATCACCTGCTTCTTCTCGTCCTGAAAATAGAAGGAATACCTGAGAGTCTCTGTCTGAGGCAGTCCTGCGTCAACAGCTATTACGTTAATGGTTTCATACTAATGATAGTACGATTGCAGTAAAAACGGCTGAGCATAGATTGCGGAAAGGTAATACCGAAAAATACGTTTCTTCAGTTTATAAGGAAAATAACATTCTTGAATTGCAGTGAATAAAAGACGAAATTGGTTTCTTTCAATTTCAATTTCAATTACATGTAGATTCGAACATAGTGTGGTTAAAATATTCCATAAATTATTGGAGTATCGCAAATAAGATTTGAAGTCCGTTCTTAAAGGATTACGTGTGTAAGGGCCAGTAGTGATATAGTAAATATCAGCAACTGATCTCTTGAGGTATTGCAATCCACAGGGACTTGTAGAGTGGAGCCAGTAGAGCTACGTCTGACTTGTCAAAACCAGTCAATAGTAGATCTACTGGCTCCAGTCTACAAGTCTATGTGTTGCAATCCATTTTGTCCGTGTGTCATGTATAGTTTCCAAGTGAGGCAACTATGTATAAGTATTGTATGTATTATAATTTTTATTTATATATTGCATGTTTGCAACGCCAGACGTATAAGTCGTTCTTGCTTCAGCGGACATAGAAACAATATCTGTCAATCACTATTACTAAATAAGTAACACTCTCTGCGCACGAGTGGATTATATACGTCAGAAGTAATAACAAGAGAGCAAGTCTAGCAGTCAGAAGAATTAATTCTTTGATACTCAAAATAATAATGTCAAAAAGTATTTACAATTCAATGTATAAACGCATATTCGACCGAGGAATAGTCTAAATGAATATCGTACCACTGAGTGATCACGTGACCATTAACTCGGATTCATAGTCAACTCGATCTTCAAACGGTGGAATAGTTATTTGGTATATTTTCTCTCAGATTAATAACCATAATTTCCCCTCACATCTGCCACTGTCAAGGCGTCTCCCAGTGCTAAGGGGCCGCATAAGTAGGTGTTGTCCTCATATTGTGTCTCGTAACATAGCATTTATACACACAAAGTACCTCTGTAGTGTAATCATTCAACAGAATTAGATTTCCAAGAAATCGTCTTAGAACTTGAGCACACATTTAATAAGACGGATCTCACGGTGGCATTACGTAGGTAATTCTGAGTCTCACTCCGGAGTAATCTATCTCACTACGAAGTGCTGTTCATTGCTATTACTCAGGTCCAGGGTTTCTATATCAACTGGAAGGAACACATAAAGATGATCACTGGCAGTCGTTTGAATTGCTTAGCGAAGTCTTAGACAATAACAACGGATACAATATCCTCAATAAAAATAGAAATTGAAAACTGATTTAGTCTGGTATTTATGGAAACTAGCAATTCAATGACACCACTGTATGCATTACTTGTATAACTAGCAATTCAATGACACCACTGTATGCATTACTTGTATGTTCCTGGTTCAAAGTCTGCGGACGAGTTCATGTGCTCTGAGACCGTGGACACGACACACTGAGTATAGCCTTTAGAGAGCTTTACTTTACTCCCGCTCAACTTCAAACATCATATATATATATATATCATTGTTTTGATCAAACGACATTATTCACGACCACGTTCCAACTTAAACTTCAACTTCAACTCGGACAAACCTGTCAAATGCCACACAAACAACAAATGTATGTTACATAATACATAAGAATTCTCGCGGTTGACGTTGAACATGAGAAAACTAAAGGTATCTATTGTAGACTCAATATTATTATCAGTATCCTCCCAATCTATAGATATTGTACTATATGCAGTATACAGCGTTCTATAAGACCCACATATGATTTCTTGCAATGTTCATTGAACACGAAGTTGATCCCTAGGGACGCTGCATTGTGAAGAGGTTCCTGCGTTGGGAGGGGTCGCTTGATTTAGGGGGATGGTTAGCCAGAGAGACTGTAAGGGGAAGCTAAATTACACAGGGCCAAGTGTTGTAATTAATTAGTTTTTGTGTACCTATCTGACGCTTGCCACCGAGAAACACTCGCCGAAATTTATGTTATTGGTTTAATACGGACTTCCTCGTGAGGGAACTGCATGTGCCAATAATTCTCAGAATATTTCGGCCGTTAATTTCGCCGCTGTCAAGTGTTCGCGAGGGAAATAGACCCAGGCTGCACGAGCCTCGTTGAGACCAAAGCCAGAAGACAGACCAGTACCAGGAGACAGACCTATGATTACAGACCCTCTTATACAGTCAGACACCAGGCACAAATTGGACAATCCAAATTGTCCGACGACATCCGCCGTCAATAGAATACATATACACATGAATTGGTTGTGAGACCGAAACCAATACAGATTGCGATTGTCTGGTGGGTGAAAGCAGTTTTGTTGGACTTCAAATAGATATCAAGAAATGCCACATATCGAGGATATAGTGACCTGTAACAATATTAAAGTTTTCAAAGCGTTCTGGCGATCCTAAATACTTATACATGACATTGCACTAACATTGAATCAAGAATCTGGTGCTAACTTCACACTTTTTAAAAGATTGATTCTAACGTTATTAAACAACCTCGAGTCTCGAATATGGCCCTAACTTCCACGACTGAACCATATATATCTAACCGACTGTTAGACAAGTAGATATCGTTACGGGTAATGCATTTGGGTACTCTCCATTGCTTACCATCACATCGCTTTGGAATACACGTGCCTTAAACACCACCCCATCAGCAAACTATTGGAGAGGAAAACACGATAAGATACCATATGTTAGAGAATCTGACGTGCATGCGTTTGTATTACATAACTGGCATTTTATACATGCTATTTCTACGTCCTCGACGCTAAACCATCACAACGAGTTGATTGATTATGATTTGACTTCGTAGAGATAAAATAGTCAATCTGTCATAGTTATGTCTTAAAGCAGACCAGTTACACGTCGCCTCAATTGCAGAGCAAACATATTTGACAATAACAGCCCTTGATGATCAAGATAGTAAATCATATGAAAGCATACACCGAGCAATTATCAATAATACACTGATTTACATATGAAATCAAGTCTTTGGTGAAATGGGTGATGGGTTCCATAACAAACCATAAATCAGTATTCCCAGTACCGGAAGCGGAAATACAGAGACCGCCGTCACGCCGCTATCGCAATAACAAGATATTAATGGCCACTTATCTAGACGCACACTACAATCATATTCGTGTAATCAGCCATGTGCTGCCTATACAACTATCTCAGAAGATGATTCAGTCATTACAACAAGTAATATTCATGAGTCTCACTCCACAGGATATGAAGCCTATTGTGAATAATTCGTATGTTAAGTTTGAACTGTACTCAACATCTGGATCAAACGATGTATGTGACTTTACGTGATGCTCAGCAATAGCCTGTCACTATATTATAGAATAGTTTATTTGAGTTGGAGATTACAGTTGCTTTCAAGATTATTTTGAGGATTGTCAGTTTACGACAGTGACAAGTCTGAACACATATATTACGCAGTTCTACTTTAAATCTGTGAGGATCGATTGGCATTTTGGCATTGACATTGGTATCTTGTAAGAACACATCAGACATCTGAATATAATAAGAATAACTATAAATAATAAAAATAATTACAAATAATACACCCATTCAAGCCGCAGCAGCTATACATGTATGTCATATACATATGGTGTAATAATAAGATAAATACATGTACTAGTATATATGTCTGCCATGGTCAAATTATCACATGAAACAGAAGAAAATACAAACATGCATAAAGATGGACCAATCAATTTCCAGATTTCGATTTATCACAATATTGCAACAATATAACTGACATACTTCTAAAATATCCTTATGTAATATTAGTGGGCACTTTTCATTTTAATTGTACTCTATTTACGATATTGTTTAACCTTTTGATGAGCAATGCAAGACTAAAACTGATCATGAAAGTGACGTGATCTCGAAACTTTCTTGGAGAGGTTACATTTATTTGTCTACGTTGCGTAATCATTAAACATAGGTAATGTGGCTTGAAGACGGTTATGACTGATTCAAATCATTACCGTATGCGACAAGACTTAGTGTCCACTACTTTCAATTCGTACATGTTAGTATGTGACAATGTTCTATTAGTAGTATAAAACTGTTGGGACTCCAGCTATGATATTGCTCTAGCTAATTGAGAGGGACTTCATTACTATAATCAAATCAAAATAATCTATAGTTCCAACGAACTTGCAGCCTTAATTAACGAACGGAACACATGCATCCACATGCATACACGAACACATGTAAAATAATTTAGGAGATCTTTATGAACTAAATTTTAAAGTGGCAAGATAATCTTGCATAACTACCTTTCCCTAACAAGCATGACCATTTTCTTTTACTAATCTAGAATTATCGATAATTATTTCGTCTAGGGATCGCTACACATGTAATAGTAACGACACATTTCTTGTGTAGATATTTACAACTCCTCACAGCGGCATCAATTTTTTTTATGACGCCAGGCGCGCTCCCATCGCGACAGAACAGTGTGTGGAATTCTCCGAACAGTAACATTATTCAATGGTACTTTTAATACAATGTTGACGAATATAGGTGATATAGAATTATATATACAATTGATACCTTTATTACAAGAAGGCTATTAATTTGGCAGACGACATCATTTGAACTCTACAAACTTATTAGATAGCACGAGAATCTTTTTGTTAAGGTTTACAAGTCGTCTGAGTGATCCATAGATATGACCAATGGCAGACGGGCGCTTGGGACGCTATGGCAAACAAACATGGCGGCCCGTTGCTCACGGCCGAAAATTGAAACTCTTTGTTAGTGGAGGTTTGATGGTGTCGCTGTAACATACGCCGAGTAATCAACATCATTTATCTGCTCAAATAAACCATCCCAGAGTTTTCAATAGGTCCTGGCCTAATATAATCTAACACATCTCCTGGTGAAGTTTTCGGGTCACACTAGCAATTTCCCGTCGGGTCCTCCTTTTATACTCAGGCTCATCAAGAAAACTGTTTAATCTCAAACTACTTGAGACATTTTGGCACTGACGTGATAGTCAATAACGTTAAACTATATGCTATTTTTTTTCGTGGAACAATTATACATCTAAGTTTGCTTCAAAGATGTCCGTGTGTTATTCCCGCCGGCGAGGTTATTTCAATGTTGTGGCTGCCATCTTCAATTTTAGACAATATTTTCATTTCATCTCGCACATGGTCATAAGGAAATCGGAGCGACCGGGAATTTTTATTCAGGTATTGACGAATGTTGTTAGCGGTGGCAAACTACGATTACATTTTCCACACGACTGGCATTATGGAGCAGATAAAATCAAACCCTAACCTGGAGCATCGGTAGAAAGTTGGTGCCGATCGATTTATGTAACGATAGAAAGTAGTTAAGAAGATAGTATCGACAGAAGACACGGAGGTGTCTAAGACATCTTTAGGAAGTGATATAAATAAAGTCCGCTTACTTATGGATCTATTTAGAGATTTTAGATGAACAGGTTAAGTTAATCTATTGGGTTCACGTAACACACAAGTCTTCATATCATCACCTCAAGTGTGAACATCGAACATATTTAATAACATTTGACATTGAACGAGTATACGCTGTGCAAAGAACACCTAACTATATTAATATCGACGTCGTTTAATGAGGCAGTAGTGATGGACATCTGGGTAAATATTTCCGGTTGTTGTTGATGGTGATGTGAATATTTCTAGAAACAGCTCAATAGCATGTCAATACCAATTTGCCTACTGATGAGATGTAATATCTATTACTGCCCAACATTGCGTCTCAGATTAAGCAATGGATTAACTGTGTTCTTGTCTCAACAGGTGACAGAACATAACATAAACAGAACAGAACAGAAAAGAACAGGAGCAGAACAGAAGAACCGAACAGAACCTTTATTCACTCAGACCGATAACTTCGGCATATAAGGTACAAACATAAATTACAAAACGAAACATTTTAATCGCGGACAGGGATTTGCTAGGAAGTTTTTAGATTAATAGAGTTCATGACAATAGTACAGAATGCAAGAGATCGTTGATCTCTCCTAGTCATATAAGATAATAATATATGTGTGCATTAGCATGCCGTAAACAGCACGAATACATTTTGCTTCGTAGCTTTAAGTAGGAGATAAACCACAATAGTAATAATTCAATCAAATTTTACGTTTAGTCTAAACTGTGTGAACACGTAACCTTCTAAAACAGTTCAATCTAACTAATTGCAGCACAATATACAAATTGCTACATTTCCGGCGGTTTACGTCGTATTTCTACATCCTATTCATCGTAGAAGGCACGTTATTGATTGTGTGATCACTAGAAAATATGACAATTTCATTTTCCACTTGGATGTAGCTGGATTGCAATGTTGGATTTGGTTGCCCACGCAAACTGAAAGACATATCACAGCCGAACAGATCGTAGCAGAACAGATCACTGCTGGCGTACCCTGGTTCCCAATAAACAGATCATGGCGTAGTAGATCACCTCATCATACCTGGTCCTCACAACCAAACAGATCACCTGTCCTTTTACAATAATATGTACACATACTAGTATTACACTGTTAGTCATAGTGGATTATTCACATGCATTTCTCAGCAAATGTAATCGTGTATCCAGATGAAGAAGGCGACATTGATTAATTACACATTTTCAGGTTAGATAGTCAACAAATGATATTTATGTTATCGTGTAAGTGAGGAAGACGCTAATCTAGCATAATTAAAGCGGGAACCAATCCATGTGATGTCAGAGTTAATCATAGGAGAAGTATTGCAGCTGACTTTGATCTTCGCCAATGCATGCTAGAAATCCTTAATACCAGTTGAATAATGTCAGTGGATTCCAAGAAAACCCTCGGTTTATGCTAGGTAAATAATTACACACGTTTTATGAAGACGGCACTAGGCACAAAGGATGCACGGTGTCTGATGTACTTTCCTTGCTCATTTAGGACATTGTGACGTCACTTCATGTCTCGGCTAGCGCTATATGCCTATCACCGGGTAATATATCACGGTATGTATGTCTAGGAACACGGGTTTATACTCCAGTCTGTCAGAGTGGACAGCCGAATTTGGGTCTAATCACTGTACACATGTCAACTAGATGTGGACATGCGCTGCTATATCTCTGTTACACATCTGCTGGTGGACGTTTCGTACATGCCAAGTAACCTCTCGAGACGACGCGCGCATCACCCCCGCTCTGACAGTGATCCGGAGATCCGCGACTCTAATCACCTCCTCTGTCACGGAGCATCGTGGTCGTCGTCGTAGCGTCCATCTCAAGTGGAGATAAGTGAAGACGTGCCAGACGATGGACCAACGGATCTGAACGAAAAGATGGCGACTATCTCAGGATCTTGACGGATATGGTTGTCCTGGGTGGTGGCTATACAGATGTGAACGGACATCAGAGTTGTGGGGAGTCTCGTATTGCTGCAGGTATCGGAACACGGATGTCGCAGAGAGACATATTGTGGACAAAGATGACTCGAATACCAAACACGAGCTACGCATGATAGTTCATATGAGCGGACTCTGTCACAATTGACACATATTTAGTTTGTAAAGGCTCGTTAGAGTAAATATGATATACAGAAAATACCGTAATCTTGACAGTGTTTAATCAATGACAGAAGGTAATTGTACATTGAAGCACATTTATATAATTTTATAAAAATGTATTTGCATTCAAAACATTCTTGGAAAATTCATCATGAAAAGAACAGATGCTTGCTGTCAGTCACACAAAATACACATTGAGGTATTTAAATTTCACCATAATCCAAACGTCAATAGCGATCGTTGATGGACAATGTTTGTTCAGCAATATAATGTTAACTACCAAGCAAGAACACTCCTGTTGAAAATATGAATGGATCCAAAATTAGTCGTAATGCAAAGAGCGACATTACTAAATTAATGTATATAGGATTCATCATTCATGAAGGCTCTGCGAGGTCTCAGACAAAGGATTTCCTGGTATTGCCCGCCCCAGTAAAATAGATCCTGGTCTGTTTGAAGTCTGAATGGGATGGACGTAGAGTAGCAATGGATCAAGGCTGAATAGACTCCTTCAGCCAGCGAAACCCAGTCGTAATCCATACATCAGATGTCCCCTGTGCTGACGTACCTCAAAAATACATTATTCAGCGATACCAGAGACAGGACTTGGATTACGTAACGACGGAGGGATGTACGCTGGTAACACAGCTACTAAAACGAGGGTTCTAAAGATTCCAGATGGAAATTGAAGATGGCACTTGATGCTATGGCGTATGACCTCTGATGTGATGTTCTATTGGTCAAGTGATGTGTCTGAATATTAATAAATACAATAAATCAATATATAGAAATAAACTTATAGAGAAATAATAAGATTGCCTATTTCTATAGTGCTCTTTAGACTTATAACAGGAATACAGATCGTAGTGTTCCTTGCATCAAGCATCATGATGTTGGCCACAAGAACATCTACTGTATCAATGTAGAGTAAATATATCTTTGAAACATTAGATACATATTTAATGTAGCATACGAGACGCCAAAGTGACTTTTCACGAAATTTATGGAAGTACAGAATAACGCAGTAAAACATTACGTAATCATAGATTTTATAAATAGGAAAACAGCCATCACAACAGTTACTATTGAAAACATCATTGAGGTGGTCAATGAACATAAATATTTAGGAACAATCTGAATTGGAATTCCAACACGGACTTGAACTACAGGAAATCACAACAGAAATTGAGAAAATTGAAATATTACAATGTTAGCACTTCTACTCCATTGTTATTTTACAAAACCTTTATAACTTTTTCAAAACCAACCCAGCTCCAGTAAAACTGCCGCGGTCTAGGCCTGAATATATAGAAATGACCTCACGCATGTTCTCAACTCGGAATTGACCATATTACCTTCCGGACGCCGCTTGCCAAGTCCCTAATCTAGAATGACTAGATACTCCAAGTCTTTTATCCCCACACGCATTCATCTTTTAAATAAGCAATAGCATGTTTATAAATGTACTTATCTCCAAATGTCATATACATATGTATATCCGTATATTTTGTTGTCATTAACTATTATCTTATCTTATTAATTGTAACGCATTTGATAACTTGGTAAAAATTAAATGGGGCTAGAACTGAATTTTGGATCGAACAAATTGCGTCTAAACTATCTTGAGCTGTTCCAAACGAATCTCATTTTCTTTCGGAATGCATTTTGCACCAAAGACCGGTGGACTCTTCAGAAGATGAGAAACCGCATGTAATTTTCTACTTCATTTCATATCAGAAAAAATCCACTAATCCTAGTATGGGAGGCTTTTTGAGAGGGACTTCTAGTAGAATGGACCTGTCATTTAGAATAGCAAACTGGGTTCAGTCTAATGATTGACGATGAAAACAGTTGGAAAAATCATCATAAATACACTGATAATTCATCTTCAGCTCCAACTAGTTAAAATACTACGTTGACAATCGAAGATGAAAGAATAATATGAAATGTATTTATTATTTTGTGATTTTGGAAGTATTTATTGAAGAACATTGCCGAAATTGAAATCCTAAGTGATTAAACAAGAAGTAATGACAAATGTGAACATTATTAGCAATGCACCGGAAATTGGAAATATCTTTGGGTGTACGATGTCCTTAGACGGACATCTGGGCGTGTCCACCATTCTCATTCGTTATTTGCTTCGTGACTCATTTTCGTCACGTGATCTTTAACAACGCCACCTTAATGAACACTTACGAAGACGTTCCGTGTAATGGGTCCCTACAACACGACACTTTCCTGTCACTCATCATAAACGCCTGGTTTAAGTGAAGAAGCTGGTTAAGATGATCAATGATATTCACTGAGTACTGAGTAGGTGTCTCTTGGAACTGGGTAATTGGTCTATTGGGAGATTTATTCACCTGTAAGCTCGGTTAGTACACGAGACTTAGAAGCTGTCGGTCACGGATATCGGTATCATGCATGCTGGCTCGGGGCACACTGTTTGCACAGGCCAATGTGCAGTGCTATAACGTGCAGACAGTTCATTAGGCAAAATAAACAGCATACATGCATAACGCAGTATGCAGCCATGCTTTAAATGCTCATTTGTAACGAAATATTTCTACACCATATGTGAGACATTGCTGCGAGCCTATTCTAAACCAGAAAGCTTAAATCTTTTAAAACTATGACATATGCGCGTAAAGAAATCCCTTCATTTCTTCCTATTGATTTTTGACAACTGGGTTGTAATTAAAACAGCTGGAATTCCATGACTCTCTGACAAAGGGAGATAATTGATTACGTATTGGTCGACGAACTCTCACTTTCTCATCCAACCTCGTTCTGGCTGACACAAGACCCTAGAAACCTCCATCGACTCAATTTATTTCTTACAAGATATTCGGTTAATCGATCCAATCGTTATGGGTGTGGAGAACCTTTTAAGAAACAAGGTTAATACAGATATGGAACTATAAGTCACTGGTCTAACTGTGGATGGAATCCTGTCAATGGATTTGAATACGGACACAATTGACCTAATGATAGTGTATACAGCAGCGAGCACTGTGCACTTCAAACATACAGGCAAGCTAGAACCACGTTCCCCTCATCATAAATCATCTTCAGGCCATAATTCAGTAATATTCAATATTATTTGACATATAACGTAAAATACACGATTCTGGAACAAGCAGATAGTGGCGCTTTATTCCCTTTGGCGAGCTAACATGGTCTGTATGCGGTAAGCCAGCATATCCTGGCTGATGATAGGATTTAGTTCTACAGGTAAAACAGAATCACGACTTCTCATAGAGATCCCTCACCACTGAAGACGTCCTGTGAAAATATTATGAATGTATTAATATGATAATTACCCCTATCTGAACGAGTATTAACCCTCCTCTGAATATCATCACAAAGCATGTAATAGTTGTCACATCGGCACAGGGATCAGGCGGTAGCGTCAAATTTCGAGAAGGAATATTCCATCGCTGAAGTTCATATTGGCATACTATTGGACTTTCTCAAAGCTATTCCAAGCCTGTGAGTGTGAGCTGGAGTCACGAAAGCTGAGCGGTAACTGTCAGGAGTAGAAAACATGGCATACGTTAGATTATGTAAACTAGTGATTCGACATTTAGATCAGGTAAACAGATATAAGATGTTTTAAAGACTGGGTATTAACTTATTGTAAACACAGGCAAATGTAGAACGTGATGAACAGTAGATATGAAAACATTAATAAACAGGTCGAGATAGGACAAACAAGTTGATGTGTAGGAATGGATTAAACTTGCAATTACCATTTCTCAATTGCTACAATATACTATTTGAAACGGAATTCGTTTTCCAACATCGAATTCTGATCCAAAGACAGTCTATGACTTTCATCAATAATATTAGCGTTCGACAATACAGCGAGAGGTGGACATTACAGCATCGGATAACACTGCCATCGGTCGTCAATCAAAGTGGACAAAGTGGATAACAGCCATTCAACCTTATACCCATACTATGTCAGACGTTAAAGACATACCAGCACAGATGGTTGACCAAAATAATGAACAAACTAACTTCCATCTAAGACTACCTGTCCACCCACAAGTTGTTATTTACTTATGCACTTATTTCCCCAACACTCGATATATGTATCACAAATGTCATATTTTATATGAATTCACATTAAGAAGCATTAATTATCTTGTCTTTGATTGTTCAACTGATCTGTGAAGCAAACGTACCAAAGACGATATTCTTTCGTCGTACTACTTTAGAGTTATGTCCCTTTGCGTTAATATAATGAAGCAAAAGGAACCACGACCAAATTCAGGTTGTTATAACTGGCAAAGTCCAATATCGTTTGGTTGGAATGGAATTTTGCCTACCATACATCGGTGGAAAGGTTTTTGGAAGTACAAACATGATTTTATGTACGTAAAGTGAATCTAAGAACCAGTCTAGAACAACCATAACTACCTGTGATATCATGCCTTTAATCGAAATTACACTTCCACTATAATTTCACTCGTTCCATTAATTTCTGTTGGTGGTGTTTATATATGAACAGGTCTAGGACCTTGTTCCCGAAGCTATCGTAGATGTAACGACATTGGCAAGCCTTCGTGGATAACAATTTTACGATGACAAAAAGACTCAAATATTCCTCCACGCAGGGACCATGATGTCGTTACGTACACAGTAGCTTCAGGATGGTGGTCCCTAGTGTAGTTCCCTGTATATACGTGAAATGCACCACGTCAATATCTCCGATACACGCATAATAGCCAAGACTGTCGTAACCCGTATCATTAAATAGAGCACTTAGCCTAACGGGGGATTATTCAAAAGTAAGTTAGCATTTGCTATGACCGTCTCTGGAAGCGCCAATAATTAAGTCTTTTGAAGGACATTTGATATGATTTGATTCCAAAGCTATATGATATATATGTACATACACCTAAATCCCTATTAAACCCTCTGTTAAGCAAGCGGCTTAGTACACAGCGATTTCGATTTAATAATTGGATTCTCCAATAATAAGATAATACTTGTAAAATTAGAATACTAAATGTTAATGTTAATATTAAGAGGAAACACATTTGCGCTTCAGTTTAAATCGAATACAATAATTACGTAGCAAACTAAGGAATGGAAATCAGTTTCTAAGAGCAGGCATCTGCACTCATGGTTGTCTTTGATCGTTATCACTTTCCATAACTAAAGACATCGCCATATTTCTTGTTACAAGAATCATATTCTTACAGAAAATCTGGTAATGTAATTTGCCGTACACGCGATCTAATTTGTTCAACAATTACATCTTGAAGATGGCTTAGTACAGGAATTGTGTGTAGTGAGGACGTGATAGGACCCATGGGTCCCCGTAGAAATAACTACTTTGATCTTTAATTTTATATAGAAAATTGCCATTAAACGTTGAAATCCCCGCACGCTATCCTCGCGGTATTCGTTAGTATCGTCCTTGTGCATGCACTATGGTATGGTAAAGTCCAATAATTTCATTGAATAATTGATAAATTGTGGTGTGGAACAATTCGAAAACTAGTTAAGTTGCATCACGTATAGACAATTAGGATGTCGACAAATGTGGGAAATGTTCTATAGACTACACGCGATACATCCAGAAATGTACAATGCTCCAGTACTGTAAGAAGTCGTCAGTGATTGGCTGTTTGTCGATGTCAGACAGTTCTATGACGGATGATGGACGACAGGACTACAAGGGGAGACAATTGATGGACGATATGACTACAAGGGGAGGCAATTAACTGTAGAGTGATTCCAATTGGACACACATTACCAACTTGTCACCTACAGCAAACATGATCAACAACACCGTCATCCAGAAGACAATAATGTATTTGTCAATCACCAAACGACGTAGTAATAGCCATCTTTGTTGTGGGAGCAAGGAATCAAACTACGATGTCCCTGACAACTAACCGAAGGTGAAAGATAATGCCATTTATGTTTCTGAATGTACACCTGTCCAAACATAGAATAATTCCCAGAGTAAAGAAAGCCTTCAGATAAATACGTCTATGAGTCAGTGCTTGTTTGTGCTGCAAGTTCCGCCGATTTGTCTGCTTATATGTAATCGACTCCTGATCGCCTCGCCGTGTGCAAGAAACACAGAATACTTGGATCTGACGAGGAACACATGTGGCAGGTAGAATGAGCATACCGACACGAGGGAGCAGGTATAGGGGACTCCACTCTGACACAAGACTCGAGTTACAGCCAGCCCAGGAGCACTAGGGACGTACGTTAACTGGAGAAAATACATATCTGTCAGTTAGCACACAACTCATTGTGCCAAGGTTAAGATAGAACTCGTTGGGTGTATATTATAGTTTGTTTAAAATCTCAGCAGGTTTTCTGCACTACGAATACGCTGCATCCGTTTGAAGAAACATTAGTGATCACAGATTGGGGAGTTTCATGATGAAAGGGGAGATTAAATATAACATCATAACAAATAAAAATGCGAAAATTGAGACTAATTGGATATTTACTGACGTTATCAAATGTGAAACATAAATCCAGCCGTACATCCAAATACATAAAGGCGGCCTGCTAATATTTCCGTGTGCTTAAGTAATCTTAGAGAAGCAATTTGTGTGTGGCTCAAGTAAGTTAAATAAACAGCTCTTCCGTACATTGATGTTTCCATAATTCTGCCTTCAGGAAATGTGGCCCTGTCTGTGGGTTATTTAAACAGAGAGATGCTAGTGTTATATATATATATGCCTATGTTGTGTGGCGTTGCGTCTAGAAGAAGGACAGTATCACGACAAGAAGAAAAAGGAAAATACATTTTTATCACCCAATAATATTAACATTCAAATACTTCCTGCGCAGACTAGCTCTGCCACCAGCTAGCACTGCTACCTTATTTGTATGCAACTGCATTGGTATTATTGACAGTTATTAAACGTAATCAGATAATCAAGCGTCCTTTATAGGATACAAAGACACATGACATATGTTGTAGGAAGAACCAGAGCTAGAGTCGACCGAGATCGTGGACAGAAGGTGATTGATATTCAGTTCTTGCGAGTTGACCACGAAATCTCGCACTCAACATTCGCGTCGCGTCGCGGCATTTCCGTTCGGGACACAATCAAACTGATATCATCAGTGCTGCTAGAGGGAGGTTGACCCCGTGGTTCCCCCAAATAACGCTGGCTGATGAGGAGTGTCCCCCGCCTGTAATGCTAGATGTCACATCGATCTGGCGTCAGAGATGTTGTGAGAGGACAAGGGAAAGTCTGATACAAGCCGACAGTCCTCAGTCCTCCGCTACCCTCAGTGAGGAGCTAAGTGAGGACATGGACTGGAACAAACCACGGAATGTGTGACTTTCCTGGAACATCCATGCTTACCCATCCTTGTGATCCAATGATCACATTGTCTTAAACTGAACATACTATATTTCTCAACATTTCTGGAAAATTTTAAATATAAAGAATTAACACCAGTCTGTAGCACACCTTGTTCTCACATAAAGCTGTCAAGCAAGTCAGAGGGTAACGCACTTCAACGGCTCCTTTCATACAAATATAATACCAATCAATATAATTTTTATTTAAATGATTTACTTTCACCCTCTGAGACTATTGATAGTCTAAGTATTCCGCCACTTCTCCAATCATTGTTAATATAGTGGCACAGCAGTGCAGTATTTAGACTAACGTTATTCCTGCGGAATATGTGGTTAGGAAACTAGTCTCGCCGTGCTATAACGAGAAGGGGGTAATAATTGACTTGGATGATCTACATAACCGAGTGAATGTGGTGTAGAGCATTCTCAGCAGACAGTAGCGTGAAAACTGTGGCGGGAAGACAGTAGTAGGAAGACAGTAGCGGGCGTGAAGATAGTAGCGTGAAGACAGTAGCTTGGAGACATTAGCGTGAAGACAGTGGCGGGAAGACATTAACGGGCGTGAAGACATTAGCGTGAAGACAGTAGCGTGAAGTCATTAGCGTGAAGTCATTAGCATGAAGACAGTAGCGTGAAGACAGTAGCGGCAAGAACAAAATACGCAATGGTTATGGCATATTGGTACGTATGTATACGTATGTGTGTGCGTCTCTCTGTCTTTCTTTATCTCTCTCGCTCTCTCTTTCGCTCTCTTGTTTATGTCACAAATATCGATGGTACCCGCATTGGTAAATAAAGGTTTCTGTTCCGTACAAAGTCTAAGTAACGTGTACACTCACTGCAATATGCTTCACTGGTATCCGACTACCATACCTCTGTGCAGACAAAGACATGCAAATAGGAGCATATGTTGCCGGTGGACGTCGTAATCAATTGATTGAATCAGCCTACTGGGGTCCGGTCTCAATATTGATATGGCACTGGACTGTTCCTCCTTAATTGAGCTGTTTGGGTTTTCTTCCACTGTTGACAGAGCCCGGCAGTTAGATTACTCATACATAATGGAGCTCTCCAATGCACTGAGTCCATACTAGAGCACACCCAGCCTGCACATGCATCTGTCTGGGACGGAAAGCGTATGCTCATGTTACACAGAGAGGGTGACAGACAGATACGACGAAGGAGCGGGCCGATGTGTTCCACTACATTCTATACAAATCATAATCATCGGTAGACATGGTCAATACAACATTCACCTGATTACATACAAACATATCCGATGCAGCCATCCTAGCTTATTATATTTACTCAAAGCTGTTATATAATTTCATCTTCATTGACCACTAAATCAGAAAGAACCAAACACAGGTGCGCCGTGACTTGGTGTTTAGTAAATTGTTGCTTTCATTAGATTGCCGTGAGATGCACGTGCACAGTAAGTGAGAGTAGGAAGAAAGCGACCTCTCCCTTTGGTCTGTAAAAGCTTAGGAGGCATTTATTTCTGAAATGTGAGCTCTAAAAGTTGAGGGTTTACTCGAGATAACGAGTATTACATGTGGACGCAATTTGTTACAATTAAGAGTGATTCATCTCATAATTGAACTTACAAGAATTTGAAAGCAATACCCGGCAACACCGAGGAGAGGAGCTCTAGAGAAGTCACACTATCCAGCTGAGGTCATTCTTCAGCTCAGAGAGATCTAGCAGAACAAGATGAGATTACCGGACATCTGTAAAACTATCTGTGGCCGTTACGGTACCCAACTCGTCTATTTAGTCAGTTATTAATTAGAAACTGGAGCTTTAGGGCATTCAAAAGCGATAGAATACAGATTAACCTCTATTAGAACTGAGCGTAATAATAGACATAATGCTGAAGCATAAATACGGCATATTTGGTACGACTAATACCTGTTGGTTTAACTGGGTTCCTGTATTTCAGGATGATGTCCAACTCGTATGAACACCCATTCATAGAATTATTGTCATATAGTATTTAGGTCAAAGTACCCAGTTTTAAACTAAAGTTACTAGATTGCAGAAATGGATCTAGTCATAGATACATCAATACAGACGTTCAACCAATGGTTGGGCGAATCTCTATAACACGTTAAATGTTGATAATTGAAAAGAAAATGGTATAATATCAATGTTAAGTCAGTGAAATCAGTAATCTCCTCTCAGAACTCTCTAGATATGAAGATGAAATCGACCTTATTTCCGCACAGGAACATGGGATAAGCGTGGCGCAGAAATAGCTTCTAATTGTGGAAACAGAGAAGCTCCCGAGAAATAGAAACTCATCTTCTTAGACCAAGCGTGCAAACATCTGTCTCAGGAATGTACGGGTTGCTCAGCAATGTGTACTCTTTTGTAAGTACGAAACGCCACACGAGCAGAACTAGTCAGTCCACTGGGTATCTCTTACACACACTAAAACATATTCTTCTCAATCTATTTTATTCTTAATAGCAAACATTCACATGGACCCTTCTTCAGTACTTTAAATCACGGCTACCTATCGCCAGCCGTGCTTTATATGCCTATAATCGCTTCAAGCTCTGAGCTTGAAGCGA
>JAUTBQ010041666.1:0-17915 GCA_032361185.1 Lepetodrilus ovalis
TGCCATCGCCATCAAGGAGTGAGGGGTCGACTTTTCATAGGGCTAGTGTCCTACCTTTCCATATATTTATATATTACCGAGGGTTTCTAATAATATTTGTGACAGGTTCCTGTGATTAACTCACTGCATTGAGCTGGTGCATACTTTTGTTGATGCATGTTACTGCAATCCCATGTCACTAACGGTGTTCATGTAGATAACAAAATAGTAAACAGGGCACCTTTTAGCTACAGAACTGCAGCTACTTCAACCTTCTCCCTGCTGGATTAGGCACATACACTGCAGTTTATTGCATCTCTGGTTGCCTGCAGCAGGGAGAGGGTTAAATGTGACATCACTGTACTAGACACTGTGCGCTGCACCACATCGCTAGCGAGTAGAGACAGCACAGTGTCCTGGATAGTGTACGAGTCATTCTTTTCACAAAACTGTCCGGAGTATTCCAAACACTGTACTGCAGTGAAAGGAATGGCCCCCTATAATTCCTGATGAAACTGTTAATAGGTTTCATGTAGAGTTGTCTCCCTTGGACCTCATATATTTTTTCTGGGCTGCACAGTATGATCTCAACGTACCTGCTGGTATATTGTTGCCGTAAATATTTAACAATTGCAATAATAGCCAATTTACGTTTAATTTTAGTAACATTTAATTATTCTATAATTTTTTTTAATTCGAGTACTTTATTGATTTTTTGATAGAAGGTATTTTATGAATGTGTTCTAATTTGTGTACACATTAGAACTAAGTGGTTTTCATCTCATCACTGTGCCTCATATTTCACCCATAGGGGATGGCATTGTGTACAAACAAAAGTATAATTTGCATAATAGGTGTACATTATTTTTTACAGGGCTCTAGACTAACATATGCCTGACATACAGGGGAAAGTTAATTTGTTTAGCATATGGCAACTTTGGTGCGTTTGCAACTTGTCATGACTAGCCTTGTGGGCAAGTAACTCCAAATGTTAGTCTTGAGCCCTGAGTTACTAGCCTGCAGGGTTAGTCAGGGCAAGTTGTGAAGGAACGTACTATATGTTAAAAAATAGGTTGCCTGCCAACTGCAATTTAACCCTCTCCCTGCTGGATTAGGCACAAACACTGCTCTTTAGGTCGTCTCCGGTTGCCTGCAGCATGGAGAGGGTTAACTTGCCCCTGTGTCGGGCATATGTTAGTCTAGAGCCCTCAGGTGGATGTGGTAACTTCAAATTTGTCATTGAATCGTGGTTAAGGATTTGTCCACTTATAGATATTGATCACCTTCTTTATGTGTGACCTGTTGATGTCTGAATATCAGATTGTAAGTAGTAGTAGTAGTAGTAGTAGTAGTATTATTATGCCTGTAGTCGATCTTATATTAGTAATTGATCGATGCTTGGCTTTGGTTGTCAATGTCAATTTGTCATATCCATGCACATCACTAATTGAAGTAATACATTACCAGTAAATAAAACATGACATGAACATGATTAACCCTCTCCCTGTTGGATTATGCACAAACATCTCTGGTTGCCTGCAGCAGTGAGAGGGTTAAGAAAATATAATTTTTGTCACATCTTACCTATTGTACAGAATTATTTTGGCAAGAATAAGCTGCGACTACATTTTGTGAATGTGGGAAATAATATCTTTTCATTGAATTGGAGCTTTAATTACATAGTTACATTAGCTTTATAATTTGGATTTTTTTTTTCATAGAATGTTTGATACTTTACATTTAGGTACAAGTAAAGAATAAACTCCGAAAATATTGACTAGTTTTCAAATATTACCTAATGATCATACAATTCAATCCATTTACATTTTGCACAGTCGTAAGAGAATATGTTTATATATCGTGGAAGGATGTGATGGTCATGTGAATGATAACCTTGTAGCACCTTTAACGGCAGCTTGGGTTGTATACTGCCCAGGGAGAGGGAATTACATGAGCGCACACAGATCCATTGACCAGTGTAATAATGTAGTGCTTTGAGCATGCTTTCGAGTGTGGATTTTGTGCAATATGAGATTATTATTATTATTATTATTATTATTATTATTATCATTATTATTATTAATGTTAGTCTGTGTCTCATATGATTGTATACAGGTTTTCAAATAATAAATATGGGTCATATACAATTCAAGTTCATACTTTAATCCCTTTCCATTTTGAACAATAATGCATGATATTTTCATATGATGGAAATGTCCTCAAACTCATTTCCTTATAAGGAATCCACTGCCATCTGGTTAATATTCCAAGATGTATCCCACTCGGCCACTGTACAACGAGGGAGTTTCAGTTGTAAGTTGTGAATCTATTAATAACTTTCTAGCTGTTGCCTTCGTCTCTTGAGAGGAAGAGAACACAAGCCATTTCATTCGAGGCACTCCACACTGTGTTCTTCCGGCTGCAGCATAAGAATCAAGCCCATCTGATCATCTGCTGCTAGGGCTGTGACTGTTGGAGAAATTCAAAATGTAAGAAAATATTTTCTTGGCCACTGAGAGCTTTACAAATTGAATGAAAATGGAGCACGGAGGAATGCAGAAGCCTTTCCCTCTCACGGAATCAGTAAGAGGATCGAGGATTTTGCGGGAAATGGGATAATTAGGAGGCAGGCAGGCGTGTTCGGCCATGGTGATATAATCAATGGTGGTCGTGAGAGTTGATGTCAATTTGGGATCTCTTGTGGTGGTGAGAGGTTTCTGGTGTAGTGGGAGGTTACTGGCGACCCTGTGTGTTTCAGTGGTGTGTTTCAGTGGTGTATGTGTTTTGGTGGTGTCAGTCAGTGATAAGGTGAGGGTGTAAAAAGGTGAGGGTTGAAAAAAATTATAATTATTATTATATTTTTTTTCACTGCTCTATTCTCTTAGTGCTGTGTTCAGGACAATCCTGATGTCTGGTGCTGACCCAATCTGACCTAGTCAGTTGGTCAGTCAGAGGATTATCGATGCTGATTTGTTCACTCGGGACTTCCTACTATTGCTTGTGATGCATGTTTTGTAGGATTATCTATAGAGGGTTTGTGAGTCCCAGTAGGCAACTGTTTGATGTGTTTGTCTTTCGCTATCCAGCTGATAGCATATCTTGTGTCACTAGATCAAGCTATTTGTGGTTTTGGTTATAATACTTTGCTGTTGATTACCATTCGATGGTCTTGTTATGACTGACTTTCAGTGTGGATGCATGTATTATTCTGCTCCTTACTTTCTAATAGTAAGCACCAATGTATCATGTGACTCTCAGGTAACCTGTCCAATCAAAAATCAACATTCAAGCCACTCCTCCCACTAATTAGAACCTGAATCATCAGCACATCTTCGTTTTCCTCCCATGAAACATATGAAATTATTTCTGAAAAAATAATAATTTATGCTACCACTCTAAGGTGTATACAATCAAATCGCCTTGCTTCACATCCCATGGTCGTCATTTAATAATTCAGACCCTTTTCACAGTTTTATGATAATTCATTTATTACGATAATTATTGCTGGGCCGTCTTGACCTTATGCTCTGGGTCACGATGACATGAAATTAGGATTATCGATGGCATCTGTCAAAACTGCAATGGATTATTGCTGGACTGACTGCCGTTAAATGGGCCACATGTAATGACACATAGCTGTAGGGTATCTCGGCTAGTGGTGTATGCTGGCTACTGGTGATCTGTAGTGTTGGAGAGTCATCAAGACATCAAGATATACTACATGTACTTTTACTAGTAGTCCTAAGTAGATCTATCTACCAGTGGTTGCTATTAGAACAGGGCTGTTCTCTTCTGGTCAAGCTTATGTCTGATGACCACTGTCCACTGTGATTGATTATGGGATGGAGTCTCTTTACTGGATTAACATACAGTGCCCCCTCGATATAACACGGTTCGATACACAACGGATTCGAATATAAGGCTGGGTCAGATGTGGATCCCATTTTTATTTTTGTTATTTACCTGTACTATTGTGTAAGGCTGTTACTATAAGGCTGGGGGTATGTCATGGACACCCACATTCAGCGTTATATCGAGGGAACACTGTACACTATTAGATCTTCCAGTGGTTGGTATCAGAGAGGGATGTTCTCTTCTGGTCTAGCGTGCGTTTGACCTCTGTCCATTGACCTCTGTCCACTGAACATCCACTGTGATTGATTAAAGGATAGCTATCATACCTTCTCTAATGGATTAACCAACAGACATTGATGGTGGTAGCTGGTACGAAGGAGGTTAAGATGGCTGGGGAGAATGGTCTTTTCTGCAGCTATTCCTGGAGAAATAAGTGATCATTTTTGGTCTGTTCGTCTACTACTGTACGTGTGTATGTTGCACAAGTGTACACAGATCTGTTGTAGGGATTACAAAACTGTGTTTTTGTACAATTTCATGCTAAATTTTAGTTTCGTTCACAAAAACATTTCAGCTTGAGCATGAAATCGTATTCAAAACGATTCGTAATCTCTGGGCCAGGGTATCGTTTCTCAAAGCTCTCTTATCCTCAATGAGACCATAGCGCTCTCGTAAGTGTGCGAGTGCCATGTATTAGAGATCGCTACGAGAGTTCTTATGGTCTCGTAGTAGATACAGGAGCTTCGTGAAACCATACTCTGAACATCCATACTCAAAGAGGTGAAATGACACCAGTTTATCTTTGATTGCTACTGTACATGTATTTGTTGTACAATTTTGTCCACATTTGACATTGCATTCAAGCATTGACTTCTGTTGTCAAAATAATGGATAGGCATTTAATTCGTAAGTATTCACAATTGTTGGGTTGTGATCAGAATATTCCATCAGTTGTAGTCACTTGTTACATCTCCCTCATAGGCTGGTATTGATTGGAGCCATCTGTATCGACCTGGGATGACCTAGTCCCCTAGGGAACTCCTTCCATGGCCAGGCGGAAACATAGTGTGGAAACATAGTGCGTGATATTGGCACTCCTACCCTTAGTGTCGAAGTCCGGCCTGAAATGATTCAGATGTATTTTTTTTATTATGTAAGCGTTAGTGCAATGAGTGAATCATACCAGCACATTCTGACATTCACATACAAAGGAATCGTGGAATTTAATCAATTTTTTTTTCATGCAGGAAATGATGATTAATGTATAATAGTGATACAATATTTATCATCTTCTTTTAATCTTACTGTTTGGGAATTCTGTGTGAACAATAGAATTTCATTCCATAATGTTGGCATTAGTTTTTTGTAATGGGTTTTGTAGTCACTTTCTAGAATCTTTCACTAATATCATGACTTGTCAGTTTATGGCAGGAGGAAATCCGCAATATCCGTAGCGCTAAATGTTGCAGTAAACCTGCAAGCACTGGCTGGTACTGACAGACCAATATCTGCATTGCCACTCTACAGACTGCATCCTATCAATATCGTATCAGAAATGTAACTTCTGCGAACATTGATGCTGGGCCCCCGGGGTGTGATTTGAACTCGGTACCTTTGGCTGGAAGTTGAATGTGTGATTTGTTGTTAAATGTAGTTATAAAATGTGATTTAATTCTATCATAATGGAATTCACTGAAATGAAGTGGATGGCCGCATTATGTAACTCCTCCACTCATCCACTCAAAATTTGGTTGTTTACTATACAATTACCAGGTTGGTGGTTCGATCCATTGCTTCACATTTATCGTCTCACTGTAATACAACCAAAATAATTCTGAAATTATGCTTAAACTTATTTTAATTAAACAAAAAAAAACTATTTTTTTACGTTGTTGCTAAGTGCAACTGAAAAAGGAATTGAAAAGTTCTGCAATCCAGAAAGTTATATTTTTTTTATTTACATCGAAACCAGGGACTGTTATTGGGAATGATGTTTATTATGGTATGTGAAATTTGCTTTATTTCTACAGAACATGCTAAAGAGCAGATTCTTGGATCTTCTCTGCCCAATTTCCATGATTTACTCCCGGTTAATGCCTTCTGCTTAAACACGTTTTACTGGCATTCCGGAGAGAAGACAGGAAATGGAGGTCCAAAATAAAAGTAGTACCCATGGAAACAGTTAAATACTAGGCGTTAATATGTTTTTTATTTTGTTTTTCAGGGATTAACGTGCCTGTGTCCGTGCAAGTAATCCTGAGGACTTTACGAGTGTCCCATGTTTTGTGCACGGTAGGTTATCCTTTACTGTCTGCGTCTGTCTGTACTCTGTCTTGTTTGTACTCTGTACTGTCTGTGTTGTGTCTCCATGTATGTCTCCATGTATGTCTCCACATTTGTCTCCACATTTTTCTGTATGTTTGCCTATTTCCATGTTTGTCAAAATATATATTTTACAAACACCTTTTGACATCTACAACTGATGACAGAAAGATTCATATCATAATTCATATTCAGTTACAGTACTACATCACATCCCTCATTGGCCACTCCTTCATTGGCCACAATGCTTCAATGGATTATTGTAACTGAACCCCTAGTAACAATGTGATCATGTCGTCCTATGGATAAACAAATCCCAAGGGTACACATCGTGTACTGTTGACTATGAGATTATGAGATTGAGCTGATTGTTTTTACAACACAACATTTTTATTGACTTTTATACTTACAGTATAACAGATTTATTTGACTTTTTACTTGCAATACAACAGATTCTATTGGACTTCCTACTTAAAATAAAAAAGATTTATTTGACTTTTTGCTTACAATACAACAGATTTGTTTTACATGTTTAGTTCTCCTAATGCTGCAATATGAAGCAACTGCACTCTTACAATATGGGCACTCCCTTAGCAGACACTCCTGTTCCATACACTCCTGTAGCTGACATATTTACTATGTTTAATACCACACAGACCCTGCACAATAACTTATTGAATATGATGCCCTGGTCCATCACCAACAATATGTCCTCCAAGGCAATTCCTTGATATCTCCATCAAACCTGTCCCATGTTCAACCTGTTTTTAACGGGAGGCAACCAGTGATGCCTTATACTAAGTTAAAGTTATAGAATGGCTGTACTGTAAGTTGAGGTCACCATTCTGCTGTTTCTGATGTAGGTAGGTAGGTCCCAGGCCTGTCTGTCTATAGGAATGTCAGTGCTCCAAATAGAGTGGGTCCTGGCGGTCATTTGCAATGTTAAACGTGTCAGTAGGACCTCTTCCAAATTACCGGTTTGACCACAGTTAATATTGGGCCCATGGAGAATGACCTGATTATTTTCTGAATTTCTAGCACTGAATATGATCTAGTACAGTCCAGGTTTACCCACCACGATGAACATTTATTGGCAATGTACACAAAATGTAAATAAAGCTGATTGGCAGTGTACACAATATGTACTGAAAATTGATAGGCATCTCCACAGGCAAGAGCATTTGCTACAATTTATGTTGAAGAGTGCCGGGGATATTAAATTAGCAATAATGAGTTCCTCACTTTCGAAAATTGCAGTTCCACTCGAAAAAACAACATGAAACCATTCCCAAAAGCTAAATGAAAGAAATCTGATACTAATTCAAGAGCAGGTGCTTGCAGAATTGTTAATCTGTTAATGTCAACATGAGTTGATTCATTGGCAAGGCATTGGACATAAATAGATCACTTTGTGTACAAGAATGAAGTCTGTGGGCATGCTTACACTTGCAAATTAAGTTTGTGACATGTTTCGGTTAGAATTGGTTCTGTTCTGGTTTCCTGCAATGGTAATCGTGTAGGATGTCTGAAAAATTGCATTCTTCTCAAATAGATAGGTGTTGACATCTAGGGTGTATGGTAACATCTTGAGACTCGGTTCATATGACATTAGAATCTATATCAGTCTCAATGTATGAAGAAGTATAACTGTTCGTTTGAAGCGATACTAAAAACTGACTTTAGTAAAGTATATGATCCTTGTTCACACCAAGCTCCACAAGCGCATTTGAATATCTGCAAGTGTATTTATAGATAGATGTTTATAGGAATATACTGTCGAAGAGTAAAGAAATGAGTGAGTCAGTTTTCTGCCATTTTCCCCACTGTATTCCAGCAATATCACAGCTGGACTTGTTTGGTAGGTCTGTGGTCACATAATGGTGGGCAAAGAACCAACACCAACTATTGTTACAGTTAGACTCTCCATGTCCAGTCCTTGTACTGATAACCTATGGATGGTGTCTGTACACCACAAGTTATTATGACATTGCAGCTTGAGATATCACCCTATTTGAAACCCATCCCATGGTATCGGGTAGAAGAGATATGTGGTACTGGAATGGGACTCAAACTCAAACCATCTGGTTTGTAGTCCGACAAACTCAAACTTTCCACTTAACCATCTCCCTGTTGGATTAGGCACAGAGACTGCTTTTTAGGGCATCTCCAGTTGCCTGCAGCAGGGAGAGGGTTAAACCTTTTGGTTCCAAGATTATGAACCTGTTTTTAGTACAATTTCATGCTCAACCAAAAGGTTTTTTTCACAAATATCGATACAAAATTTTAGCTTGAGGATGAATTTGTACTCGAGAAGTTCTGTAATTGTGGGGTTTGTAGTCTAACAAACTCAAACCTTCAACACAAACTTTCAAGTTTGTAGTTCAACAAACTCAAACTTTCAACTAAAACATTCAATTTTGTAGTTCAACAAACTCAAACTTTCAACTCAAACCTTAAGTTTTGTGGTGCGACAAACTTTGTAATTCAACAAACTCAAACGTTCAACTCAAACTTTCTATTTTTTGGTGCGACAAACTCAATCCTTCAAGTTTGTAGTCCAGCAAATTACCACGCTATCTCGTCACTGCTGAAGAGTAGTGCGATGTTGAGGTGTGTTAATACATTCAGGTACGATGTTGAGGTGTGTTAATACATTCTGGTACAATGTTGAGGTGTGTTAATACATTCAGGTACAATGTTCAGTACATTGATGGATCAGCTGCTGATAGGTAATTACAGCCTGTGCCAAGTCCGTCACCGTCAATCGCTGTATACCATACTGTATTCAAAATAATTAGCACCCATGTCATGTTCAGTCTTATCTAAACCTATGCGAGGAGAGTGTAAGCTTCACGCTTTGCTTGAATCTCAAGATACTAATCTATCAGAATTAGACCACTAGCAAATGGTATTACAAGAAAATTATGGATTTATTGTAATTTTTGTAAATGTTTGTATTAATGTTACTCACCGTCATAATTGCAAGTGTGGTATGATTTCACTACCTGCTTGTACTCACAAGTGTGGTATGACTTCACTACCTGCTTGTACTCACAAGTGTGGTATGACTTCACTACCTGCTTGTACTCACAAGTGTGGTATGATTTCACTACCTGCTTGTACTCACAAGTGTGGTATGATTTCACTACCTGCTTGTACTCACAAGTTAAAACAGATGGTAGTGATGGTAAAGCTTGCTCGTAGCAAATGGGTGAAAGATGCCCACAGCGACATTAAACTCCATAATCACTGGTTAACTTACAATTCTATGTTAACGTGCTGAAGCTCGTTGAAGAATTCCCAACCATATTTGGTCTTCAATGTAATTACCCAAGAAACTTTAGAGAGACACTCTGATGATTAGCAATAGACACTTGTGGCTTTTTTTGTGTGAATATTTCGCCAAGCTCTACGGGGCCAAATTGTTATTGCATGTGGGTTGTGGAGCTCTCTAGTGCGGAGGTACAAAAGAAGGTGGTTGGCATTGCGCCACTCTGGCAGCCAGTGGTTTATGTTGAAGGGTCTGTACAGGTATAGGAGTGTGTGGACATGAAGTGGTGGTGATGTATCAGTCCACAGTGGAGGAAAGTGTGTTTATTGATAGAGGTCAGAGGTCGTCCCCAAGCACCAAGGGAGGAATAGCCAAATGATTCATCCCTGGTCAATAACAAGGTACTTCAGCAATTACAGAATAATTTATGTTCTCTGGGATTTCGTGGGTTTCGGTATGTTTTATCATGCTAATGGTCACTGTTTTGTCTCCATGTTCTCTGGGAATTCATCAGTTAGACTATGTTTTATGGCACTAATGGTCAGTTTTGTCTTCGTTTGCTTTTTCAGCTTTGGCTTGTATTTTGTCTGATGGATGTTTTGTCTGGGTTTGAGCGGATTCCGTTGATTGCTGTTCAGGTAGCCAGCCATGGTGTGTCAGTGTTAATAATTGATGTACTTCCTGTCATGGTCCCTCTTTGGCGTGTATGTAAGTGCTATCCACAGTATCCAGTTCTCGCAGGTTTGCAGTAAAACAGAATCAGTATCAATGCAATTGTCTGTACAGTCGCTATCTTTGGTTCAGCAGTACTGGCCAATGCTAGACTAAATATTCAATATCATTGCCTGTGTCAATTTGCTGGGTTACAGTGACCTTAAGTGCTGCTGTACTGAAGCAATGACATCATTATGATTAAAGACGGCCAACCAGCCTGTTTCTACAATCCCCGCTGGACCCATGACTAAGTTCCAGGTCTAGTTGGCAACTGGACCCACTCTGCTATATACTCACACGCGTTATGGCACCACTCACTGCCACAGTTAGCACTATAATTGGCATTGCGGCCCGGCAAGCTCCTGGAAATTGGGCCCATGGGACCACCCTAATGGGCCCGTTGGTGTTGCAGTGATGGGGATAATTAGCTGTAATCTCGGGTACCTGGACTAATTGTGTGGGGAGGGATTTGTATGGGGGTCAGGGAATGGTTTGTAGGGGGGTCAAGAGTCATGTAAGCCTGAGTGCTCCACCCTTCTGAGGGAAGATTACAGAGAGTTCCTGGACTTGTGGTGTGCCAGCCACAGAGCTATAATCAGATAAGGAGAAGGTCCAACTCTTGGAGCTCTGTAAGCCTCAATAAGTTTCTAGAAAGTGATGGGTTAATCAACATTGCTATGAAGTATGTTCATATTTGATGCAAAACTTTCAGAAGTATGTTAGTATTTGATGCAAAGCCTTTAAAGCTTGCATGCCTATTTATAATAGATTTCACTGCAATTATCAGTTTGATGTTTATTGTTGGCAACTGTGTTCATGGAAGACTGTTCATGATGATGACAACTGCAATTAAATGGTATTGCGAACAATTCTCAGTGCAAAATGTCAGCCTGTTTTCATGTGTTATTATCGCTGACATTTGGGGTTTCATCTTGTTTGTATTGTGGTTTGTCACACTAGAGATTAATGCAATATCCATTTATTCTAGATGGGGGGGATGTAAAACTTGCGCTTAGCCGTATTGACATGAGGTGGAATACGAACCACAATGTGTTGAGCTCTCCAGCCTTTCCTTGGACCTTCTGGCATTCAATGCATATCTTTGTATTGTTGATATCATGTGTGAACCTTTTGAATATACAGGTACTGACCAAGTATGTGACTCCACATCTACAAGAACATACTGACATCAAATGTAGAACACTAGCTGCCCACAGAGATATTGAAGCTGACGGTGGGGAGGTGGTATTGATATTGCTGAACATATGTCCAACACCCTGTGTCCATGTTGTGTGAAGTTTCTGTTTGTTTGTCCAGATCAGAGTTCAGACATTCAAACTGACCCCTTAGTGGACAACTGGTGACCCTTCTCCATTCCTCCACAACAACTGGTCACCATAGTTCTCCCACGCCCATGATTACAGTTATGTTTACTTAGGTGTCTTACACGAGAAGGCTTATTCTTTTCTTAAGAATGTTCCCCTCAGCTAGTGTAAATATCCTTGGCAAATTAGTGACCAATTACAAATTCAATGGTGTTGAATAAATACTCCAACATGGCCAAATTTTGACCAACCTTTTATCTACTTGGGAAAATGTACTTCAAGATGGTCAAATCTTTACCAATCTTTTATTTAATCAGACAGACTACATCAGCATGGCTGAATGTTGACCAAACTTTTGAATACTTGGGGAAACTTGGTTATACCTTTGGACAATAATTGTGGTTGTACAAGTAGAAGGCTGACTTTTTATGTGTTATACTTTGAATTACAGATCAATCGTTATTCGATCAAAATTCTAGAATTGATCAGGCCCCAGTTCAACAGAATGATGATAGTCTTACCAGAGTTGTAGCTTCATGTTAACGTGTCAGAGTTACGACTCTCATAGCACTACAGTGGAACCGGACCCAGACAGATGACTGTCTTGACATCTTGTCATCAGACGACTTTTAGATTTACCAAGAAACCATGTTGCCATGGTTTCTGTTCTCTCTTACTGTTCAATGGTCACGTTGAGAGAGAGAGATGGGGAGAGAGAGAGAGGAAGGGAAGGGTGAGAGAGAGAAGGGAGAGAGAGAGCGGACAGGGAGGGAGATAGAGAGAGAGCGGACAGGGAGGGGGAGATAGAAAGCAGACAGGGGAAGGAGAGAGGGAGAAGAGAGAGAGGGAGAGAGAGAAGAGAGAGAGAAAAGGGTAATCAGATATCAGTATTCACACAGTAACGGGAGAAATTGACCTCCCCCCCACCCCACCCCCATGTATCCTGAAGCGGAACATTGAAAAATTGACCAGTAGACATGGCAGACTGCTGGACAGTGATAAACTGACCTGTACATGCTACTCTACACTCTATTGTTCTGACTGCCTCAGTCACGGGTAAATTGATGCGCTGGACGGCTGATGTTGTAGTAATAGCTGTGAGCGCCAGTATAGATCAGCACTAGTCTGACACAGTGGCAGCCACACACTTGAAGCAAATGGTGAATAAATCATAGCATACAAATGAAACACTTCATCTACTATATGGCAAGTGAAAATTGCTGACTCGCTGTCTTGTAGTTCTCAAGCACCTAATAATTGCATTTTGAGAAATTAGCGTAATCCATTGTTACTATGGTTACTGCCGGCCTGTGCCACAAGCCGCCTAATGACGCCTGATTTCTCACGGCCAAATCTCGGACAAGTATGCTCGGAATATCGCACATAGTCTTCAAGTGGTAGAGATACTTTCCTGAAGGAAGCACAAGAAAACTACGTCCAGAATTACCACTGATAATGAGTAGTAGACGGTAATAGTAACTACATGACACTTTCATGGACACCTTTTCATGAAACTCCCATATCCATTAGATACAATAGCACTCTCTTTACAAACTCGCACATTGTGATCAAACACTTTCAAGAGGGTTATGGTCTCATGAATAGAAGAGCTGTGTGAAGGTGTGCCTATGCCAGACGACAAAACATTTGGAGTAAAATTATTTTTTCTAAAACTCAATGTTTATTTGGGAATTTGTGAATTTATTTTTTATTTGAACATGAAGTCGTACTCAGAAAAGTTTAATAATCTTGGGACCAGGGTATCTTTCCTCGAAGCTCTGATATCCACTATGAGACAATAGTGCTCTTGTAAGTGAAAGAGTGCCCAGCGTCTAATGCATGAAACGAGACTATACCAGTAGTTTTGACCTAAACCAGAAGTTTGTGACTACACGTATAGCAGAAAGGCTGTAATGCATGACACATTGTTACCAACTAAAAAAGGTTGCTTTCATGCATTAGACCCCAGATTGAAGAAAGGATACCCAGGTCTATGCCAGCCATGACCCTCCGTCTTACCATGACCCTCCGTCTTACCATGACCTTCTGTCTTACCATAACAGAGTGCTAAGACACTGGTGGGTTTCCTGCCATGACCCTCCGTCTTACCATGATCCTCAGTCTTACCATGACCTTATGTCTTACCATAACAGAGTGCTAAGACACTGGTGGGTTTCCAGCCATGACCCTCCGTCTTACCATGATCCTCGGTCTTACCATGACCTTATGTCTTACCATAACAGAGAGCTAAGACACTGGTGGGATTCCTGCCAGCAATTTATCACTGCAATATCACTGATATCCTGTACAACACAGGTCTAATTCAAGATCACTCCGACTACATCATTACTGTTCATCGCAAGGCAAAAAGCATCACCGTAAACGTCAAAACTCATCTGATTTAGCATACTGTAATTAAAAAGTGAATATTTGGGATACTACTGGAATGGCGTAATTTCCTGCTGTATACAAGACTTTGATTGGTGCAGCTCGGAGCAATCCTAATTGAGGTTTCGTTATGTTTGCCTCCCAAGATGATCAGCAGACTGTAGGAGGGTAATTTCCTACATAGGCTTTGAATCGAGCTGTTTGAGGAGACTGTATAAAGGCTGGGTCGTAGAACAACACTTGATTGGAACTCATAAACTTGAGTATGTTGCTTGTCCTGAGAATAAAGTATACATTACTTGGTAATGACTGTGACTTGGAAGGTAGTAGTCATCTGAAGTGTTCAAAGATTTCAAAAGCATACATTGGCTTTCAGTCTGTAAAACTAACACTATTGTAATTTGATCAATCTATTTGTCGTTTGCTTCGCTTTCTTTCAGATAATATTACAGTTTGAATTTGGTGAATTGTACAACCAAAAAGTGTTAAAACTAGCTATAAAAATAATTATTGTATTCTGTAAACAAATTATTTGTATTGGTAATTTTGCAGTCATCTGTAATTCTTATGTGAAGGACGCAAATGTTTGTTTTGTTAACCTTGAAATGTTTTTGTTTTTTTGAAAGATTTATTTTGGGTTTCATCTACGACTTTCTTGAAGAATAGCTGCAGGTGTCTGGCAGGATATGGCTGTACCGTCCATAATGCACCTCACATGCCTCTCGCACAAACTCAGCGCAGGGCCAGGTGCTATTAAGTAACAGACTTTCTTCTGAGGAAGTGTGCTGTATGGAGTTTGTATTAATTGGCCCTGCAGATTCCCCTTCCTGTGGTTGTCGCGCTCCCCGCTGTTTAATGGAGGCCAGCATCTTTGGCATGCAGCCGATTACCAGTGATGTGCAGCAGTGACTGCCTCAAATAGCTGCTTGTCAGTCAGCGGCAGCCCCAGGTATTGGGCCCCATGTTGCTGCACTGTAAAGTGTTGGGGCCCAAACTGGGTTCAAAGTTGCTGCACTGTTGTGATCAAAAGTGGGCCCAAAAGTTGCTGCACCATTATGATCCAATATAGCAATCATTGATGCCAATCGGTGTTCGTAATTACCAGTGGCCCGGCCATTTCTCCCAATGCTAAAAGTATCCTAAGGGCCAGTAGAAATTCGTGGGTTTTATAAACATTATTCGGGCAAGTTAGTTTCCACTGGTAATTTTGAACACTGATGCCAATATTGGTTGATATCTGGAATGTTGATGTTCAGTAGTCTGTCTATTTGATGTTAATATGACCCACTTTGACATAGCTTGTGAAGAACGTAGTAGTCGTAATGAAATTAATAATAATAATAATAATAATAATAATAATAATAATAGTGTGAACATTCATGTTGCACTAAATCCTCACTCTAAAGCTAGCTCCAGATTGCTATATCCTCCCCTGTTGACCATAAGATACCTTCTATATGGGTATGGTCTAACCTTCCTCTGACCATAGCCATATAAAAGGTATGTTATGGTCATCGGGGGAGACTAGAGGAATCTCGAGCTAGCGCTAAAGCATGTTTATAGCACTACATTAATGCATATTAATGCAAATATTTAACTTGCTATTGACATCGCAGGTTGAGTTTGATATTGTCAAGTGTGGTATGAAACTGGGTCCCATCTTAAGGAAGGATCGTATCACTAGGAGTATCATTACCATGATTACTCTCTCTGTATACATGTAAAGGCTAGTTATGACTCTCTTAGGAACGAGACACACTGCGACTATAATAGCTGGATAACCGACTCTTGTTCATTTTCATATGACAATGTTACAGCAGTACTCATATTTATCACAGTTGGGGGTTCCGCTCATACAGCCAAGGGCACACCGAATGAATACAACGTCACAATCGTGCGGATATGTCACAATGAGTATGACGTTTTATCATCCATTTACCCTTTCCCCAGAGAATAGCAAAGCAATGTTTTTGATCATTGTTCAGAAACTGCACATTTGTGGGAATTTGTTATGGTAAGAAAATAGTGCGTACGCATAGATCTACCATAAACACTGACTGAAGATCAACATCCTAATCAGCATATAGGGCAAAGTTTATACCGGAAATGAGCTATCTCCACTCTAATTATTCCGGAAGATAATCGCAAGAAAACGCGAGTCATTTATCCAGTCACTTATATAATCTATAGTGTGTTGGTTATCCAGTCTCCTATATTGTAATCTATAGAGTGACCAATGTGAAAGTGTGTCGATGTCAGTTTCCTCCACTTTCAAGTTATTGTATTTCTCTGTTGGAGGCGGCCCAATAGCATGTACAGGAAATCCTTGTTGAAAATATCTCATATCTCGGTCTCTGCAGCGACAATTTCTATTTTAATTTGCTGTAAAAAAATAATAATCTATCTGACTCCATCTGTCCATGCTGTCATAAGTATGCCTCCAGTGATCTGACAACTGAGCGACCTCTGACTGCAGATCATTGAATTTACAATCTATTTAAATGAGGAAATCCACATATTCTTTTCACGTAATTGAATATTATTTGACAAAGGATGGAAAATATTGTCTAAATATTAAATATGGCGAGAAACCAATGTTGTTATTAAGTTAACTAATATTTTCTCATAAAACTGATTAGCGAAACAGTCTTTCATATTTTATCTAATTTCTTCAATAAATAGGTTTGTGTCGGGATAAATGGTTTGCATCCTCTCTCAGATATTGATCCAATGATAACATCATTATGTCAAGTTGGTCAGGGAAAAGGATTTAATACTTTGATGCCATTCAGTCCTGTGTTTACTGCCGATCGATCGAGTGATTAACTTATTTTGTGTCTTCCTCTATGATTATTATGTTTGATGGATATTATTTCAAAGATTATAAACATAACTTACAACAGTATCTTCATAGGAGGTACAGAGACAGTATTTTAACCTTCTCCCTGCTGCAGGCAACCGGAGTTGCCCTAATGAGCCATGTCTGCGCCTAATCCAGCAGGGAGAGGGTTAACTGAAATATTGTCAGATTTTGATATGTGATATGTTAAAATATATAAAAAAAATTGTGTTACCATACTGTATTTTGAATGCATTTCAAATAATTATATATGTTGAATGCCACTTTCCACACAAACAATTATCGCCAATTCTAATTTGAACAGTTTTAACACTTTAAGTACCTGACGGTAACGCAGTAAGCAGGACAATGAGCCCCAGAGCTGTAGCTAGCAGATAAGTGGTTAACAGTAGAGAATGGTTTATGACAAGCTTGTAAGGCCAGTAGTGTTGTTGTGGTACCTGTGATAACAGTGAGCATACGTTTACAAGCGTAGTGTTACAATGGGTAAAACAGACACTCTCTCTGATAACAATGACTTCAAGCTTTTGTTTCTCCAAGTCTATAGGTGCACATCCACTTGTACTTGTGACAACCAAATACAGACAGATGAGAAACAGACCCACCAAATACAGACAGAACACGTACAGACTAGCAGAACAGACACAGACAGAACAGATACAGACTTTTGGCATTAACAATAAAAACAGTTAACATTACTAAATTCATTGGTCAATGTGCTTGCTTTAGCAGTGAAGAATTGTTTTCAAAGATCGTAATTTTTCTTTCTTCCTTATTGGATTCGGCATGCTATTTTCAAGTCAAGGGAATGGATTCTTAATCATTTTGTAAGTGAATAAATCTTTATGAACAAATCATAATATTTCATAGATTGCCATTCTCTGCCCTATATGACTCTATCTATGAAACCAACATAAATCACCATCATCAGAAAGTCCATGAATAAATTCTCTTTAATTCTTCAATAAATCTTTCCCCGTCCCTTTAACTGGATCACCCTGGCATGACCCTGGAGTCTGACCCTGAGTCATCTTGACCTGGGCAGAGGAAGAGGCAATCAGCGCTGTCTGATCGGGGAATGTGGGCTGTAATTGCATGTCAGTACCTTCCAGTGAGAGAAGGGGTGTTGGGGGGGGTGGGGGGAGGGGGGTGCCAGTGGTCAAGGGAAGGGGATACTCACCGGCCAGCTGATCATTGACCA
>JAUTBQ010041777.1:0-17906 GCA_032361185.1 Lepetodrilus ovalis
ATGGTCAATGGTGCTTCTTTGCTTCCTGAAGCCACATTGAATATCTGTTAACAGATTATTGGTCTCCAGGAACCAAATAAGCCTAGCATTGACCATCCGCTCCATGGTTTTGCAAACGCAACTAGTTAAGGCAATAGGCCGATAACTTAGTGGGTTGGTATGATCTTTATCAGGTTTTGGAATAGGCACGACGATAGCATTGTGCCACGAAGGTGGAAAATTACCAGACATCCAAATATGGTTAAATACATTTAGTAAGACCTGTAAACTAGTAGCAGGTAAATGTTTTAATAATTGGTAGTGTATGTCATCTGGTCCGACGGCAGTATCTTTGGCGTTATTTAAAGATTGCATGAGCTCTTCCATCGAGAAGGGCTCATTGTAATCTTCAGAATTATCGGAAGTGAAATTAATTTTATGTGTTTCCTGTTTAGCTTTATATTTTTTAAATTTTGTGTCATAGTTATCTGAAGACGATGTTTTGGAAATTGTCTTAGCCAATAAATTTGCAATATCCTTCTTAGTCGTAAGAAGGTTTGTATTATCTAATAGATGTTTGATACTGGTTTTTGAGCCTTTACCTTTGATGCGCTGGACCATATTCCATACCTTACTTATTGGGGTATGGTTATTGATTTTAGAAATAAAATTACGCCATGATTGACGTTTTTCTGTTTTAATAGAACGGCGAGTCTGGGCATTAATCTTTCTATAAGAATTTAGATTAGCAGGACTTGGATATTTACGAAAATTGCGTTCGGCCTTTTTTCTAGACTTAACAGCGTCTTTGCATTTATCATTATACCATGGTTTATGAATACGATGAGTTGCAGAGGTTTTAGGAATTGTTTCTTCGGAAATACTAATCAGAAGTTCCGAGAAAACTTCTAGAGGATCTTCAGATTCTATAATAGAGTCAACAATTGTGGTTTTACATAACATTTCAAATTGATGCCAGTCGGCTTTACTGAATTTCCACCTGCTGGCAGGTGGATCGGTACTAGCCGACACGGATTTTAATATAGTTGGGAAGTGATCACTACCACTTAAGTCAGAATGAACAGACCATGAAAATTCATCAATCAATGATGGTGAACACAATGAGAGGTCAAGAGTAGAATAATTCCCAGTGGCTGGGTGTAGATATGTATGACTGTCGTCGTTGAATAAGCATAGATTGTTATCAGCAATGATGTTCTCCAATACTTTGCCTCTATTGTTGAAATTGGTAGAGCCCCACAACGGATTGTGGGCATTAAAATCTCCTACCAAGAGGAATGGTTGAGGAAGCTGATCCAATAAAGCTTGGAATTCAGCAACAGATGGGTTAGATGATGGTGGAACATAGATAGAACATAATGTTAGTGCTACGTGAAGGGTAAGGCGCACGGCCACTGCTTGGATATTAGTTTGCAGTGGCACTACGCTGTGTAATGTGCCTTGTCGTATGAGCACCGATGCACCCCCACACGCACGTTCATCACCTTGGGCATAGCAATTATACATATCATAAGAACGTAATATTTGTATATCAGTTTGTTTATAGTATGTCTCCTGTAAACAGAAGGCGACAGGATTGAAGTCATGGACTAATATATTTATTTCGTTGTAATTATTCCTAAAACCTCTACAGTTCCATTGTATTATGGTATTCATGATTTGGGTGGGTGAATAGGCGAACGCCTTCGACCCGGACGTGGGGAAGCAGCAGATCTGCTGCGAGGTGGCGATGGATCGATATCCATGCCATCCTCCAGCAATCCATACGTGTTATACGTATGGATTGGGTCATCTTCGCCCTTGCGAAGACGACCAGATGTGCCTTTGGCACCACTGGAGGATTTTCTTCCCCCCTTTGGTCCCTTAGAACGTGACCTTGATGATGTTGTAGATGATGATATTGAGGGAGATGGTGAACTTTGTTGCTTTGTTGCTTGTCTGGCTGGAGATTTTGATGCAGTTGGCACTTTGGTCTGTGATGCCGAGTCAACAGTTTTAGAAATTGTCGATGTTGATGTAGGATGTAACATGTCAGAGCCTATCCAAGTAAGGTCAGTCTGACACGCCACAGACATAACTGGGATTGACGACTTGGTTGTAACAGATGCATAGGATGCTCGTGATGTATTGGAGGATTGAGCCATGACTTGTCTCCTAGCCTCCTGAAAGGAAATGTTGCTGGTCACTTTCAACTTGACTATTTTTGATTCACGAATCCATACGGGGCATTCCTTTGAAGAGGACATGTGTTTGCCATTACAGTTGATGCATTTAGGTGTGTTGTGGCAATCGAATCCCTCATGTTCATCGCTGCCGCAACGATGACAAACTTGTCGACCCGTACATCTGATTGATCCATGGCCAAAACGTTGACACTTGTAACATCTTAGAGGATTTGGAACGTACACAGTGACTTTGATGAGATTGTATCCAGCTCGTATTTCTCGTGGAATTGATGCACTTGAAAATGTAAGAACGTATGTGTTAGTTTTGATGCTAGCACCATCCCTTTTAATGACAAATCTCTGCACATGTGTAACGCCTTGATCTTCCAGGCTTTGTTGTAGTTCCTCCTCAGACATAGATTGCAGGCATCGGTCTCTGTCCCGAATGACACCTTTGGAACTATTTAGTGACTTGTGCGCATATGCCCGACAAGGAACATTGGCAAACGACTTGATCTTTAGTAGATTCAGTGCTTGACTTCTCGTGGCACACTCCACAAGAAGTTCACCCTGCCTTAAATGCTTTACAGCTTTTACGTCACCAGATAGCGATTTAATTGTCTTGGCGACGAGGAAGGGGTTCTTTGTAATATTACCTTCCCCCTCGGCTTCAATGATGATAAATCTCGGCCAGTTATCAACTGGAACACGAGAAGCACACGAAGAGCTAGACAGTTCATCCTCGGATGAATCGAAACTTGTATGAGCACGTTTGTACTTGTTTTTTGTAGTATCCATGTTTGTTGTGTGTTGGTTCAGCATCCCCACTCCTCACCCACCACGGAGCGCCAGTACTCAATCGGCAATGCCATATGTTTCTGCGGATATCCGGCAGAATGGCATTAAGGTTGTGGGGATGTTATACTCCAGTAATAATGACATAGGAAGCAAATAGGATCAAAATGGTGTACACAGAAGCATACACCACTTAACCCGTTGAACCCAGAGGCCAATATAACCAGATTGACCCATAAGCCAATGCATTGCATTTAGACTTTAGGTAATACATATTTTTATTGAGAAAGTAATCATATACAGGTTGTTACGATATCAATGTGATATAAACACCAATTCTAGTGCAATACGTGACCAGCCGATTGATAGTATCGGGTCCATACTACCACCTGTCTAGGTGAATTCCAGGCCAAAGAGGTGTGTTGGAACCTGGGATCCGCAGAAACCCAAGTATCCTCAACCTCCAGGACCCCTTCATCCACCGACACAGGTCGCAACCCACGGCAAACAGGCTGCCCCATTTTCTCGCCTCTTACGATACACAAGGGGGTGCGGGGGACCAAATTCTGACCCGGGTCCCCACGGGGGACTACTACTACTAATAATAATAATAATAATAATAATAATATATAATACATAATCATAATCATGATAATAATAATAATAATAATAATAATAATAATAATAATAATAATAGTAAAATAATAATAAATAATACTAAATACTAAATACTAATAGTTTTAAAATACATAATAATATTAATGATAATATAATAAGAGTTTTAAAATATATAATAATCATATCATCATTAGCATTATAATAATAAAAGAACAAGTAATAATATTATTACTAATATTAATAATATACATGCACCGTTCCGGTCTAATGTCTAGTGTCTTGTATCTGTATTTTTTTAGTTCATGGGAAAATTCAGACATTAGCTTTTAGCGGACATTGTCCACAGAAGACATCTTGTGGTATCCTACGTGGTCTTATTGATTTGAAACATATCTTCGATGTTCACATGAGTTTAACCACCACTTTAAAAAAAATATTATACTTCAATTAACAACCATAACATGCCGGTTATTTCTTAAATTTCGTACGTAATGGAGACGTCAGTGAACAACTATAAAATAACAGTCATTTATTATATTCCGTAGGTACTGAAAATATCACTGAACAACCATAAATGTGACGGTAATTTCCTAAATTCACTACGTAAGGGAAATTTCGGGGAACAGCCATAAAATGAAGATAATTTCTTAAATGCCGTAAGTAATGGAAAGCGTACGTAATGTAAACGTTGAAGTGAACAACCATAAAATTACGGTCTTTCCTTAAATGTCACGTGCCTAATGGAAGCGTTTACACAATACCTTTGTACGATTTAAGCTCTTCTTTCAGGAACCGTGCGCGCGTGCCCCCCAAGTAGAGGATCGCGAGTAGGTATACAAACATCCCCGCACCCGAATCCCCGTACCGGATGGAGGAATTGCATTTATTTCATCTAACCCACTGACTAGTCACGCAGATAAATCTTATTCGATGTTGTTGATGCATAGGTGTAAGCTTCCCCTGGGCTATGGAGTTAGTGGATAAGTTCCAATCTCAAACACTAAAATGCTTTATTTATAAATGCTTTATAGGCCCTCCAGCCTATACGCATCCAATAAGAGCAGGTAATATTCAAATTGCTTAGTATAATTTCTAAATCTATAGATAAGACACACAACCATACCTACATATATATATACTCTTCCCAAAAAGAAACGATTAGGTTATATTTAAATTTGTTAAATGTTAATGTTTTGTAGGTTGAGAGTGGATTCCTGTATAAATGCACCATTTGATTACTTTTCGTGGGTTTTATTCGTGGACGAAAATATACTTCTGCAAAGTTCATGGAGAAAAAACTGCAAACACTGTACATGTGAAAATCAGGGAATTGGTGAGTGATTTTGTTGGGTATAGAACGGTGGTAATCGTTTGGTGAAACATTCACAGCTGTTTGAGTTATGAGCGCATTTCGATATACCAAGAGTGGACCAAGAATCCCGAAACATTGCAATCGGATGACTGGCGGCCGTTGAGTCTCAGTTACCAGTTGTCCGTCATGATAACATTCAACAAATACAATTGCACGGCTTTAGGAATGATTAACATCATCATGAATCGATAAAAGATCGACCACGAGCTGATAGACCATGTACCCCTATTGCAGCTAAGGATCGGTACATCCGGGCATTCCACCTATGTTGTCCGATTGCAAAAGTACGGAATACAAGAAAGACGGCCTGATTTCGGTCCCATACTGGCACGTCAACAATGACTTTTAACTTAATTTAAGTGTACGATGGTGTGAAATATGAGAAATTGGCGACGGTTTTTGGCTTACCGACAAGTGACGTTTTCTATTGCACAGAACAGGTGGAAGAACGCGTGTATACAGGCGGAGAATCAAACGTTTCGCCCTCAATTGGATAATTGAAGATGATTGATTTGGTGGTGAGTAGTAGCAAGATGTCTGCTACCATATCCTATGCACGTAGAACACATCTGGCGCGCGCGAATGGAAATGTTACCACTATACGCTACCGAGACGTAATTCTACAAAGTCACCTTCTTCCAGTTATTGGCATTCAGAGGGAAAATTTCCGGCAGGATAATGCCAGGCCTCATAATGCACGTGTGAACATGAATTTTCTACTGAATTAGAACATCAATGCGCTGCCATGACCGTCATTGGGCATCATTGGGATGAACTTAGTCGGCGACTACGACAACGTAAACTGTAATCTTAAATGCTTCATGAACTTCCATATGCATTGCAGGATGAATGGGCAAGAATACTACAGTATCGAATGAAGAACATTATACACTCAATGAATAGACAGTGCCAAGCAGTTGTCCAAACCCGTGTTGGTCATACCAGATATTGACTTCAACCCCACAGTGTGGGGAAATGTTATCATTAACATGACTTTGTTCTTGATTAATAGACACGTGTGACACATTCCAGTCAGCATGTGAAATTTGGGCTTTGTACATGACATAATTAGTCGATAAAGTGGTCTTACAATAACGTCATAAGAGAACTTAACACAACTATGCGTTTCCTTTTTGAGAGAGTATATATAGCAACACTGTAATGACAATCAGTCAAACATAATGTAGGCCTACACTCTATTAAATAGCAAAATTACACATGGCAACACACAGCCACATATTGAAAGTTTCCAGCAGTACAAATGTGTGTATGTCCGTCCCTAGTAATGTCATTGCATTCCAGACTGCCCGAGCCCCATGAAGCCGGACTACGGGGACGTGTTCTTTGGGAAGACATCCCCGGGGTCGTGGGCGGAGTTCTCCTGTATACGGGGGTTCCAGCTTGGAGGATGGGACAGGCAACAGTGTCTGGCCACGGGGGAGTGGGAGTCCGTGGTGCCCACCTGTCAGAGTGAGTGTTGGGGGAGGAGCTATCATTGTCAAAGACGTGTCGTGGGTTTATTTTTTATTTTAAATGATTTTCTTTTAAATTTGGTAAATATTGCCACCAATGATATTTTGCATTTATTCTTTTTAAATATAAAGATTCTAAAAATGTAATTATATATTATTTCAAATCGAAGACATTGCCATTAAACGTCTTTGATAATAACTAGGAATACAGAGCACCGGCGGTAGGTAGAACCAGTAACAAGCACATAGAGCGGATACAGAATGGGATATACTTCACATTCCTGTATCAAAGATGAACGTGGGTAGCATCTGTGAAGGGTTCTTCCGTTGCAAAGAATGTTAGTGACACCAAATTATGACACCAATCAGCTAATAATGATCGTTGTAAAACACACACAAACTTAAAATGTAAGTAAATTAAAACTTTACACACGATATTTGATAATGTTCGGAATATCACAAATTCTGTGGGAATTCTCCACTTTTACGTCGACGGTCACGTGTATATCACGTTTAATACAAGCAGGACATGTATGGTTGTAAACACAAAGCATGAACACAGTAATCATGAGTTAAATAATCTTTAAAATGTCTCTGAACCCCAATTAAGGCAACCAGATTAACTGACTCTTCCCATCTTCTGACAGAGGTGTCATGTGGCTATCCAGGCAACATTGCTCACGGCTTCATCGAGGGCTTCAACTACGACTACGACAACAGAGTGAGGTATAGATGCTCGCGTGGCTTCAAGCTGGTTGGAGTCAAGACTAGATACTGTGATGAATATGGTGACTGGGAGAACGACCAACCGGAATGTGTGGGTAGGGGTGCAATACTAATATGTCTGATTAGAATTAAATCTTGGTTCATTTCCTCTATGCTGAAATACAAACAATACTTTAAGAATAAATCTATAATGTAGTGAACGGTTTAGGCTGCTTAAATTTGTTCTTATAAATATACATGCAAAGTAGTAATCCTTGTTTGGTAACAAGCTATTTTATCGACTAATCGAATAATCAGTGTGTTATTGAATAAAAGCCACAACGGAATGTACTTTGAATACGAATCAGCATTCAGAATGAATAATATCGCAATATTCTTAATTCTATATGGTTAACGGAAGCAAGCGTATTACATGAAATAATTCGTTGATCACGTGCTGTACTTTTTTAATATATACAGTTGCAAATACAATGATTTAAGAACCTCAACTTTATAATTATATAGTCACCTATGAATGATCATGTTCGTAACATTTGTCCGAATAACATATTAATTTACTAAATTGCATAACCATTAACTGCATTCTATTCTATTACAGAAATTGCCTGTACGCTGCCTCCGATATCCGAAAACACCCGCAACCAGAACCCAAAAGATGTGTACAGACCCAACTCTGTTGTGGTGTTCATATGTACACCAGGCAACCGACTTCTGACTCCCCACAACTCAGTCAGATGTCAGAGTGACGGCACTTGGGACAGGAGTGTTCCAACGTGCGACCCCCTGTTCTGTGAAACACCTCCTAAAATAGACTACGGTGGGCCAAAGACATCGCCGGTTGAGTCGACCGTGGGGACGATAGTTGGATACGACTGTAACTTTGGCTACATCTTTGCTGAAGGTTCTTCTCATCAGATCAGTTGTCAGCCGACTGGCCAATGGGACGCAACGCTACCTTCCTGTGTTATTGTCACGTGTCCCGAACCGCCCCACGTGGCCCATGCAGAAGCCGTCGGGGACGATCGTAACTTCTTGTCTCTGATCGAGTACCTGTGTGAAGAAGGATACGAGATGGCAGGGGATGAAGCCATCGAGTGTCTGGAAGATGGGGAATGGACGGATGCACCCAACTGCGACCCTATGGACTGCGGAGAACCAAGTGAGCTGCCTAATGGGCAGATCACGGGTGACGATTTCACTTTTAAGAATTCGGTGAGCTATGCCTGCGACCCTGGCTACAAGCTTCAAGGCGACAAGCGGCGGCAATGTCTGTCTAATTCTTCCTGGAGCGGAGTAGATCCACAATGCAAACCGTTACTCTGCAGCAAACCAGCGGTTCTCCAGAACGGTATGGTGACAGCTGTTGCTATAGTATACAATAGTGTTGCCACGTTCCAGTGCAAGGAAGGGTATCAATTGAATGGGCCGATGGAGATGATATGCCAGGAAGACAGCAGTTGGTCCACCAAGCCTCCTACCTGTGATCCAATTGAATGCAGTCCCCCAGTTGATATATCCAACGGGAACTTTGAAGTCTCTGGGAGAAATACGTTTGGTCAGACAGTAACCTATTCCTGTATCATTGGATACGAATTGGCTGGAGAAGCAACACTGACATGTACAAGTTCTGGAGATTGGTCAGACGATGTTCCTGTGTGTGAATCCATATCGTGTGAGAAGCCACAGGATATTGAGCACGGAAGCATCAACGTTGTTGGTTTGACATACACCAGTAAAGTGGAATACTCTTGTGTGGCAGGGTATGAACTTCAAGGTGAGTCGGTGCGAACCTGTCAGGTGGACAGATCTTGGACGAATGAAGCACCTGTTTGCAACCCTCTGAAATGTAACCCGCCGCACACAATACCTAACGGAGTCGTCGACTACAAAGAACTCATACTGGAATCTGTAGCTCGGTACTTGTGTAACCCTGGATATAATATCGAAGGCATTGAGGTTCGTAGTTGCCTGGCCAATTTGTCTTGGTCTGGCATTGAACCTACGTGTAGTCCAATTCATTGTGCAGAACTACCAGGTATAACTTATGGGCAGAAAAACTCCACAGCTACGGTTTTCAGATCAATAGTTTCTTATAGATGTCTAGAGGGGTATGTCCTACAGGGAGACAATACCAGGACCTGTTCCGATAGCCAGGAATGGACTGGCACAAAGCCTACATGTGTGCCTATAGAGTGTGACAAGCCATCAAGAGTTACATCAAATGGACGAATGCATGGAACAAACTATACCTATAGGGCACTGATATCGTATGAATGCGACCCAGGGTACAATCTAGTAGGAATCCAAAATAGAACTTGCCAGGCAAATGGTGAATGGGATACACCAATCCCAATATGTGATATCGTTACATGTCCAACAGCAAGACTATCAAAAGGAAGAGTTTCCAGCTTTAAAATGGAATACAAAACTGTCCTCGATTTCACGTGTAATGAAGGCTATAAACTGGAAGGCGCTGCCAAGCGAACGTGTCTGGCAAGTGGGGAATGGAGTGGGCAAGATACGGTTTGTGTTAAGATTGTTTGTCCATCGCCAGCACCCATAAAACGAGGAACCGTAACGCGATCCAGGAACGGACTTTCGATCAGATACGACTGTGAGCGAGGAACTATCCTCAATGGAACGTCAAAAAGAATTTGCCAGGAGAACAGCACCTGGAGTTCCACGCAACCCACCTGTGACATAATCACCTGCGAAGACGTATCTGTCCTGCCTTTTGACAACGGGCAGATTGTAATGTCTGGTACAGTGTTTGGTTCCTATGCAATCTTCGAGTGTGACGTAGGGTACAACCTTGTAGGAGAGAATAGAATCCAATGTTTGATAAGTGGAGCTTGGTCTGGTGAACTGCCCGTCTGTGAGATACTGTCTTGTGGACGCCCTGGGGCCTTTGTTAATGGGGTTATTGGAGGAACTGACTACAGCTTCGGAGCGAAATTGTCCTATACATGTGACCGGGGATTCCAACTAAAAGGAACCGCCGAGAGAACGTGTGGGCCTGATGGCTTGTGGGATCCATCAACACCTAGATGCCATTCAATAGTGTGTCCAGACGTATCTGAGATAGCTAACGGAAGAAGCTTGTTACAATCCAATACACTTGACGGAACATTGAGGTATATCTGTGATCCGAGTTTTGTGTTGCGAGGAAATTCTGTACGGACATGTCAAGACACAGGGGAGTGGTCGGGTTCGGATCCGCTTTGTGTCATGCTGGAATGTCCACCACCAGCTGCCTTGGATCATGGAAGAGTAATAGGGGATGTCTACGCTCTCGGTCGAACCCTTCAATATGTATGTGATGAAGGGTATCAGTTGAAAGGAGCAGCTATTAACCATTGTCTGCCAACGTTATCATGGATAAGTCGCCCTCCCATTTGCGAAAAGGTCCAATGCCATAAGCCAAAACTATCTAGGAATGTCATACTAGAAGGAGATGATTATTCATATGATGACCTCGTCATGTTCTCGTGTATGGACGGTTATGAGCTGTCTGGTGAAACCATATCAGTTTGTCAAGCAGACGGTCTCTGGTCTGTAGACTCACCGCAATGTTCTCCAGTCACTTGTGGTCAACCCAAACCAGTGGCCAATACTAATCTGGACCTAGCAAATGGAACTGTGTTTGGTTCAGTAGTGACTTACAACTGCTTCGTGGGTTACACTGCTGTAGGAGAGTCTTGGGTGAACTGCCAAGTTGATGGTACGTGGACAGCATCGTCCTTCTACTGCCAGATAGTAACGTGTCCACCGCCACCTTACATTGATCATATCAAGACAGAAGGTAGCTTCACATTCGGGGCTGAGCTCAACTTTGTGTGTGATGCTGGCTACGAACTCGTCGGATCACTGTCAACGTATCGCTGCAGGGCGGATGGATCGTGGGATGCTTCATTCCCAAGTTGTCAGATTGTGTACTGTCCTGAACCAACAGCCCTGGACCACGGAACACTGTCGGAATCAAACTACACGTATTCCAGCACCATTACTTACAGTTGTGACATAGGGTTTGACATAATTGGAGAAGAAACGCGACAATGCAAGGAGGACAAAACATGGTCAGGACAAACACCTATGTGTATTTTAGTACGATGTCCCAATCCAACCGATACTATAAGATATGGAAGATTAATATATCCTAAGCCATTTTACAGCTACAGTGATGAGGCGGTATATGCCTGTACCGAAGGCTATGAAATGATAGGCAATGCCCGGATCAGATGCATGGAGACTAAGACCTGGAACAGTCGCCCGCCCACGTGTTCTAAGATAGTTTGTCCACAGCCTGGTATCATAGAACACGGGAACTTGGAAGCTACTGACGAGGTCCTAACATACACATGTGACCCTGGATACGAAATGATGGGTCCACGATACCGACGGTGTCTTAATTCAGGAAGCTGGGATATAGGCGCTCCAGTGTGTCTACCGGTACACTGTCCAGACCCTGCACCAATCAATCATGGCCAAGTAGAAGGATCTGACTACACGTATGGACACACTATCATCAGCACATGTGACTCGGGCTTTACACTTGTAGGGAGTCGGGTGAGGACCTGTCTGGCTACAGGCATGTGGGAGAAGAGGAGTCCTCTTTGTAGCAGGAAATCCTGTGGAATACCACGAGCACCGGATCACGGCACACTTCTAGGAGCTTCATACATGTTTGAGGACAGTATTACTTACAACTGTGACAATGGCTACGTTATGGTTGGAACAAGCCAGCATACGTGTCAGGCAGATGGGTCGTGGAGCTCTGAGACACCGTACTGTGAAGTCATCGTATGCAATGCTCTTCCTCGAGTGCCCAATAGTCAATTCTCATCGGATTCCGACAGTGGCCAGCTCGCATTTGGTGTTACTGTAAGCTTCACGTGCGACACAGGTTATCGAATGGAAGGCACGGCCTCTATGTTGTGTCAAGGAGACAGAACCTGGTCCAGTGTTGCTCCACGGTGCAAGATCGTAACATGCTCACAGATTGACTTCATACAGCATGGTGTTGTGGTTGGAAGGCAGAGCAGGTATGGATCAACCCTTATTTTCCGATGCATCTTTGGCTACACACTTGTGGGTGGGAATGCTTTGCTTTGTGAAGCAAATGGGATGTGGAACAGCACCACTCCTGCGTGTGAACCAGTGACGTGTGACAGACCCGAGAATATTTTACATGGAACTTACCAGATGCTTACTGGGGAGGAAGCGATAGGGCCCTTCCATTACGAGGACAGGATAACACATGTCTGTGACCCTGGATACAACGTGGTAGGCAATGTCCTCAGACAGTGCACGGGGAAAGGCTTGTGGAATGGTGTACCTCCTGTGTGTAAACCTGTTAACTGTGGAACACCGCATACTGTACTTCATGCAAGCTTAGTTGGATCTGATTTCGAGTTTGGGAATACAGTCGTATATGTTTGCAATGATGGCTACAGATTAGACGGCAACGACACATTAAAATGTGGAGCACATGGTTTTTGGGAAGGAATTCCACCAGCATGTGAAAAGATATCATGCGGTCCACCTTATGTTTTTGAACATGTATCAGTCACTGTGGAGCTTGAAGGATCTTTGCAAGTCACAAACTACGTCTGTAATTCTGGATACGTCATTGAAGGAAACCCGAAGGCTGTTTGTGACATGGGGTCGTGGATGTATGATAAGAACCTTCAGTGTGTTCCTATAGACTGTGGACGACCTCCCCTGGCGTCGTTCAGCACTGTGACGTTCACCAACACTACGCTGTATTCAAGAGCTGACTACTCTTGCTACACCGGATACACAATGTCTTCAGGAGGCAAGACCCACATGTGCCAAGAGGACGGGACCTGGGATGGTGAGGTTCCTGTCTGCAGCAGGGTCTTCTGTGGAGCACCATCGACTGATGTCAAATACGACGGCGACGATTTCTACTTTGGAGGATACATCACGTTCAACTGTTCACCTGGTTATAACCTACTTGGACCTGAAGATTCAAGCTGCACGGAGGACGGGTCCTGGAGCAGCACATTTCCTGTATGCGAGAAGGTTAGTTGTGGGCAGCCACCAGAAGGTGCCTCATACACCGGCTCAGACTTCACATTTGGAGGGAAGATCGTTTATACATGTCCTCTTGGTTACGATATCATCGGAGTAAGTGTCATCACTTGCCAAGCTGAAGGAGAATGGAGCGGCGATTCACCAATTTGTTCCAAGGTTATCTGTGGACCTCCTCCAGAAGGTGCTGTCTACTCAGGGTCAGACTTCACGTTTGAAGGCTCTGTTACATACACCTGCCCCCTGGGTTACACCATCGTTGGAGAGGCTGTACTGAAATGTCAATCAAATGGATCTTGGAGTGGAGCCGCCCCTTCGTGTCAGAGAGTGAGTTGTAGAGACCCTCCAAGTGAGGTACAATTCACAGGGAATGATTTCAGATATGGAGGGGTAATACACTATGCTTGTCCTGATGGCTATGACATGTTTGGAGACTCCGAACTTACTTGTGAAGCAAATGGACACTGGAAAGGGACAGAACCTCGCTGTGAAATTATTAACTGTGGAAAACCGGAATCAGGTGTCTTACACCGAGGTGACACATTCACCTATGGACATACAGTGGAGTTCTACTGTTCAATAGGATACAGACTGATAGGAGAGTCTGTCATTACTTGTGGACGAGGTGGAACGTGGAGCTCCTCAGGGCAGATCTGTGTGAAGGTTAACTGTGGAATTCCATCAACGGACGCCCAGTTTCTAGGATCTGACTTCAACTATGGAGGTGTTGTGAGGTACTACTGCGAAGATGGCTTCTCTCTGTCTGGTCCAGTAGAGGTCACGTGTCAGGAAGATGGAACATGGAGTAGTCAAGGACAAACCTGCTCAGGTAAGAATAACTAGGCATGACAATATTTCCTGTGATTATAGAACATGTAGATAACTACTGTAAGCATATTACTACAATATGCATATTATATTGATTTAAAAATTGCTTTACGTCGCAGTGGGACTATTTCATCCATAGGCGACGAATCATACTATATTAAAAGTGTATACCTTGATCAAGCAGATGATCACAATCAACTTTTTTCATCTTCATTGCATATATCTTTTTGAATACTTTCTATACTACTACGTTTTTATATAGCTGTTGACTGTGGTCCAGTGAGACTACCAGAGAACTCGTTGCTTGTATCTGGAAACATCGTTGAAGGGACGTACTTGAATCAGGTTCTACAGTTTGTGTGCGAAGTCGGTTTCACGCTGACCGGAAGCTCCTCAATCACCTGTTTGACCTCTGGGCATTGGAGTGACGAACCACCAACATGCAGCATTGGTAAGGCTGTCATTTGTCTATCCTTTTGTGAAACTGATTGCAGGAACCTAGACCAATGTATTAAAGGCCACTTTTAGGGACACTTCTTTCAGGAATTGGGTGTTGAGAAATACGTGATTACAGCAAGCTATACCAATGCAATTTTAAAGGCCATTTTAAGGACGATTCTTTCAGGCATTAGGGAAATGGCAACCTCTGTCCACAGCGTCATCAGATTGATATACTATTTTCACTGATTAGAGATTTGAGTACTATGATTATACTGAATATTACGAGCTGTCGGGAGAAGGTGGGGTATTTGAAGTCCGGACAACAACAAAGTGTGAAATTAATGATTACCAGAAGCTACGTATAATTTAATGTCTTGACTTAGCGACAATTTTAGGTACACTTCTTTCAGGAATTCAGTGTGTTGGAAATCAAGACAAATAAAGTCTGAAATCGGTCATAACAGGATGCAACACAAATGTCGTAACTTAAAGGCAATTTTAGGTGAAAGTCTTTCAGGTATTGGGGCATCAGAAGAATAGACAAGTGTAACATCTGACAGGGTCTTTGAATGCTATTTATTGCAGAGTTCAACAGACTCTGTGACCTGGCGGTGGATCTGAACCACACACAACCTATCCCGTCTGGACACATGGAGGGAAGTGTCCTGGAGCTGGAGTGTCTGCCTGGGTATGAGGCCGAGGGCGACATGAAGTCGGAGTGTCTGGAGGGAGGAGTGTGGACCATTCCTTCTGGGGAGTGTAGACGTAAGTGGACAGATACTCTCTACATTATGTTCTACTATATACCTATTGACTGTGGTATAGTGATGTTATCAGAGAAATCACTGCTTGTGTATGAAGACCTCATTGAAGGGACGTATATTCATTAGTAGAAAACCGTGACTCCTTTTCATTAGAAGACTCGTTTTCTTTCTTAGAAAGACCCTCCTGTTTATCACGTTTCTCCATAATTATTTGACAGAAAGCTCTCTTCAGTAGCAAATTGTTTTTCTCTTCTTTCTTCCATGTATTTTTATATCCAAGATGCAACTAGCAGTACTGAGGTCAGGTAATCAGAGTGTTCTTATAAGTGTGGCTGCATACATTCCCCATTTAGAGATAAAAACAAAATACACAAGGTAAACATAAAATAGAAATAAGCTCAATGCAATATATGGACAATATGAGACTAATCTAAATTCCCTGAATTTGGAATTTAGGAGTGGTAGATTTCTGCCAGCGGAGAGTTGATGTCCCAAACACAAAGGAAATCCATGCAGGCTACCTGGAGGGTGATAGTACAACCATCGAGTGCGAGACTGGGTTCGAGGCCAGCGGCGAGATGGTTGCTGAGTGTCTGGAGGGAGGGCAGTGGACAACACCAACTGGACACTGTAGAAGTCAGTACAACTCACATAGCACAAAGTTATAGATTTCATCATAAAACATAAAGAATCAAATTCCATTTTTTCACAATACAATCATGCTTTTAAGAAACAGTCCTTACTTTTAATTTGTTTTTCGTTTATTTTTGTTTTATTTTTCTCAAAACTTCCCATGATTTCTGTAGTTTTGGAATAGCTCTCTTATCTTGTTAAGAGCTCTTTCATGCCAAGGATTCCAATATTCCCCCCATGATGATTCTTGCTCCAGAGGTATATTGTGGGCGGCCCAAGGTACAGGACCTCGTGAATGTGATCCTGATTGGCCATCACTATTTCTACAACGACCAGGTGATGTTCATGTGTCGGCCAGGACTGACCCCGGTCAAGATGCCGCCCAGGTTGACCTGCACCAAGACTGGACAATGGGATGGCCAGGCTGGATGTTTGGGTCAGTTTGCAGAACTTAATGACACTGCATCTTCTTCTCTCAATATTGGTCACAACATGCTCTTCAATTTATCATTACATGGAACATATCATTTCCAATGAAATTTTAATATGAATACTACATATACATGGCAAATACCTTTCTGAGTTTATAAAGAGGGGAACTAAATGTTTGCTTCTGTTCTCTCAACAGCTGAGTGCAAGTTTGAATGCTTGAACGGAGGCCGATGTCTTGGTCTGAACCGGTGTAAATGTCAGTCAGGATACGCTGGACGTCGGTGTGAACTGGGTGTGTAGCACCACCTCAACCAGCCATGCTCCCATACACATAGAAATACTACAGGCACCACCATCACCACATAGTAACTCTATCGTATTTCCACAATCATGGTTTCATTATTATTGATTCTCTCGATGAGTCTAAGGAAAGTTTCACTGTGTTGAGTGAAGTCACTGTTGCCAAAAATCAATGGAGACCTTTCGCCCATTACATATCATTTTCTGGGTATTACAGAATTGTATGTCAATTTCTTTAACAAATACAGAACTCATGAATCATAGGTTAGGTACAATGCAAGAGGTTTATATTAAGATAAATCAATTCCTGATCATCGATATCAGGTGTTTTGTCATTAGGCTGTTCTTGTCAATTTGTATTCACAAACATCTTGACAAAGTTACATTCTTGGGTAATTTTACATATTTCATGAAGCTTTTACAAGTACGAGATTACTGTCGACACATTGCAGCATACGATGTAGTGGTATAAAACTAACGTATTTTTGACATTGTATCTACATTGTATGCCGCGTTGTGCCGGCTGTGATCAAAACCCTCATACAAGAGGCCTCGATTGGTTTTTGAAGCTCTCGTATACAACAAAACTCTCTTGTAGTAATGAGCCAGAAAGATAGATAAGAAAGTTCAATGATCACATAGAGGATACAAGAGCTTCATGAAAGGCCATCCAGGTAATATGTTGAGTGTTTAACTCCTGACCATTCTACACACAGCTATCTGCATCCTGCCGTGTCTCAACGGGGGGACTTGTGGTGCCCCCTACAGGTGTAACTGTCGCCCAGGATACGAGGGAACTCGATGCCAGAAAGGTCAGTATGGTCTGCCAGATAGTCAACAGATAGTCAAAGTCAGCTCATCATTGTCAAGTCAGCTTATCATTGTACTTGGCCTAAACTTCAGGGCCGCATTCTATAACCCTACGAGTCGTAACTAACCATCCATGTGTAGACTGTATCGACTCTTGTAGCACTAAGGAATGAGCCCCTGAATAGATGTCTGTGATATAAATCTAAGTAATAATAGCCACTGCCTTGATATGTGTAAATTACTATGACTTTGTAATCTGATTGATCAATGCCAAGATGACATCATGAGAGATTGATGGTGGTTCTGAAAGTAAGAGTTCTTGTCTCACAAATCATATTGTATTGCATCTTTCTGCAATGCATAGATTCTTTACTTGGAACTGGATACAGTACTGGGTATCCTTTCACGAAGCTATCTTATCTACTAAGAGAGTGGTAGCGCTCGCTTAGCAGTGTATAAGCTATCGGCAAAGCGAGCGCTACCACTCTCGTAGTGG
>JAUTBQ010041888.1:0-17903 GCA_032361185.1 Lepetodrilus ovalis
TTTGCCCAGTGACCCCAAATGGGGTGAGCATGACTTCAAATCATTAAAGTAAGATCATAATCGGATTCCACGACCCCCAAAACCTCTAAAAAGTGGTTTTGTTCACGATATCAGGTCACGGGATACATGTATTCACACTCGTCAATTCCAGCCACCCTCGAGTCACTATTATCAATCTACTGAATATATCTTGGATTCTTATCAAGACAACTCACAGTTATGACGTACTACTTTCATACAGGACTATGCAAATTGAGCAAAAAGTACTCCGGGAAAAAAGCAATGAAAAAGGCAGAGATACACAAAACGGTTCAACTCTTGTATCTTCTTTCAATCCCAATCATGAAAACCTATCTCTATGGTTCATAGATATCTTCCTATTTAAAATCAAAGTAAAAAAAAAATGGAAAGGTTATTGCACAACTACAAAATTATCAACAGCCAACGCCAGCCTAACAATCTTACAAAGCTATTAACTAATTCTGAGTTTGACTCGGTTCCTGTTGTTCCACGGGTGTCCAAATGTAGGGATAAACGCTGCCTCACGTGCACTAATATAATAGAAGGGTGTTCAGTACAAATTATATGGGATATAACTTTTGTGGTAAGGCAAGATATGAACTGCGACACAATTTCTTTTATATACTTAATTAATTGCAGTGGATGCAATGAAAAGTATATTTGAAAAAAACCCACACTACTAAAACTTAAACGAAGAATGAATCTTCACCGATCACATATTGGACAGCCACGTAATCGTACTATCCCACTGAGTTAGCATTTGCGATTTGGATACATGTGGAAATGGAAATCGTTCGGTATGTGTGTGTATGCGTGTGTGTGTGTGTGTGTGTGTGTGTGCGCGCGCGCGCGTGAGTGAGTGAGAGAGAGAGAGAGAGAGAGAGAGAGAGAGAGAGAAGAGCTCAGGTGGGGAGGGGGAAGTGAGAGAAGAGTGATAGATATTTCATCATTTAAGTATATTAATAATGCTTGTAAGACAAGAAGACTACCTATTAGCTCGACTGCGGTATATGATCATGAACTATGAATAAATGTATAGTGCTTTGAGACTTTTCGTATGCTGGCCTAGGTTACTCGTAGTGTTAATATATAACGTGTGTACCACAATATGTGACTCGATCTATAACAACTTGCAATGAAGCTACAACATCGCAGGCTGCAGGAGTTGTCTCCCATTGACCACAAAAGTTCTCTGGAAGAAAACGAAAGTAGGCTATTCCTGGAAAAGTAAAGGAGGGACAAAGTGCGTAATTACGAAAGTTGCCACTCTAGAGTCCTACTTATTACTTTCCTTGTTGTGTTGGGTGGTGTCATTAACAAGAAACCATGGCATGCAAGCTTCCGTAAGCATACATTTGTCAGATATGTTGGCTACTACTAGTAACTATTTTATAGTCTAGTTACTAGTAGACCTAGTCATTTATTAAAAATAATTTACTTTATCCTCTGAGACTATTGACAGTCTACTAGTAGACCGACCAGTTCACTTCCTAGCTCGAGATTCCTCTATCTGTCCCTGCTGACTATACTTTATTACATAGGCATATTCAGCGTATACCAATATATAAAGTATATTATTGTCAGCAGGGAGGGATAGAGGAATCTCGAACTATTCACTTCCTTGATTAGACTATAACGATATAAGTTGAGATTCCTCTGGTAGACTTCCCTGCTGACCAAAACTCTACATGGGTATAGGGGAAAAGTAGTTTATGGTCAGCATATGCATGGTGAGCTAGATCATAAGTGTTATTGACTTGTAATTGTTTACATAAAGGAAAACCATGACGTTCCAATGGTCGTGAATGCTCGAGGGAACATGACAGTATGAATCTACTTCTATGAAAGTAAATGTAGACTAATGTATGAAACTACCGAGTGCGGAAGGGTAATATAATAGCTGATAGCCTCGTGTAATACTGGGGCGGCCTTTGAAGTTGAAGCTAATAGGCATACTGGCTAACTCAGTGCCTTGGTGTGTATTATTGAAGTAGGCCTACTTCTGGCAATATTGTCTATCTATAGTTCGCCCGAAAGCTACACAGAAACTATGGTCCGACCACAGTCAAGAACTAGTTTCTGTTCAGGCAACATGGCGACTGAAGACAGGTTTAGAATTTTGCAGAATGCATTTCTATGTAGAAGTGTTGTAAAAGAATGTAAGCATATGTTTGTTTGGTATGATTTCCGCCTGCATGGATACTGATTTTAACAACATGGCAAAAAATACATGCACAACTCGAGTGTCTGCCGAGATAATAATATGGAAGCAGGAAGTCACACGACATCAGCCAACCAACGGAACTGTGCGAGGATTACCAGTTGATATTGTGACGTCACATATATCGATGTGTTACTGTTACAGCATTAGACATTTTTTAGCACTTTGATCCCCACTATGCTATCTTAGGGTTAGTCTAGGGTTAGTGTTAGCGATATATTTAAACATATTTTGAACACATTTATTATACAACAAAGAAAATCGCGTCAGTAAAATCTGATCTTCAGCACTGGCATAATAACAGTTTAATAATATTATACAACGCTTCAGAATGAAGTGCCCGTTCTATCACCCATTCCGTAAATAGTAACAAGCTCCTTACAGGGTTGCTAGCAACAAGACATCGAAGATTTGTGTTTCCCAGTAGCGCAGTCGGCTAAGGCGCTGGGACACTTGGAAGTTGTTGCCCATGTGCAGGTTGGCGCGAGTTCGATTCATGGTTGGAATCAAGACCCAAAGAAATATTTCGGAAAAGGATGAAATTTGAAAATGGAATGTTTTCTCAATGTTAAAGATGGGAGAAGAAAACATGCAAAATAGGGGGGGTGCGGTAGAAATCTTTCCTCTTTTTTTTTAAAAGTAGAACTTAATAGTTTGGTGAAAATCACTCTCATTTAATTTAAATTGAATCCTCGTCATCGAATAAATCTTTTACCGCAAAGTAATTTCTTTGAATTGTTTTGGAATCCGCTGTGTTGTATGTACCATATTTGTATGACTTCGCCCCATATACATTGCGCCCAAAGTTGTATCCCCCAAGTCTGTAAGCCCCTTATCGCAATTTTGAGGGACATTTTGTCCGACTTATTTTACGGACTATCTTAGACTTTTACAGTATAAACACGATGCCACCACTATTATTGATTATAACTTGGGGTTACCTACGTCTGACGTAGATTTCCTCAAAATTTAGTGACATTAAACGTCAAACAAGATCAAGTCCTCAATACTCTGCATAATCTTGTTTGGAGCCGAAATATGTAACAAATGGATCCTAACAAAACAATTTGTTCAATAAGAATCCAGTTCAGTACTGATGGGCAGTGTCATAGCCTATGGGTGAGATATTCCTGCTGCGATATATAGAAAACCTTCTAGGCTGTCATGTGATTAAAAGCTCGGTAAATCGAACACTTCCGAAACAAAGCAATGGCCGTAAATATTGTAAAATAGTAAACACTCGGTATTTCTTTTTTTACTGGGTGTGGGCGATCCAACTTTCTGACTAAATAAAAAAAAGCCAGGTGATGTAGCTATGGTAGGGATGTTCCAACTTGGGGCAGAATCCACTTGAAGCAAATAATCTGCAACCCTTTTGTTTTGTTTGTTTTGTAATGGGGTTTATAGTCGCTTTCTAGAATCTTTCACTAACATCACGACTTGTCAGTTTATGGCAGGAAGAAACCCGCAACATCCGTAGCTCTGAATGTTGCAGTAATTTACCTATAAGGCTATTTCATGTATTGAACATATTCCTGTAGCAATGTAAAACGTTAAGTATTTAGCTGACTCGTTGATATTACTATGCATTCACTTGCAGCTGTTTCACCAAAGTTTTATTGATATGATTGCATGTTGAGTTGCATTTAGGGTTATGAAGTTTTGATACAAACAGTCAGTATAAATAATGGAAATCTGAAAAATTTAATAAAGAAATAACATACTTGGTGAATAAAACATGGTAGGCATAAATAAAAGCAGGAAACTGGACCGTGAAAAGGATTATCAGTGTCTACTGTAAATGGATTTAATAGATCAATGGCTTTTTAAAAAACCCTAAACGAATCGATGTGAACATATATTTTTGAATCGATCTACAATAGAATGATGGATTGATTCACGAAGACTGAATCGCGTATCGCGCTGTTAGAAGAGAAGAGAAACATTGATGAATCATGACAGCCCTACTTTTCATGATGGCAATGTTTGTGTTTTCAGAGATAGAAGAGCAGGTGCGGAACATCCAGGGCAAGAAGGCTCAGCTTGCGGAGATCCGCGATGACGGGGAACGAGTGGGACTCGGGGCGGAGGGACATTACGACATTGACATCTACGACTCCAACAAGTTTGTTGGATATGTCACATCTATTGCCGCTACCGATGAACCGGAGGTACAATTATTTTTCTTTCCCCTGAAACTGGTTGCGTCCTTAGCATTATCATTATTCAGGATAGATTCTAGCAATTTCATTGGTCAGTTGCCCCGGTTCATTATTTACACGTCGGTGTGACGGTGACCGCCTATGACACGCACCCTCCCCCACCCCTTTACCACAGACTATACGGTACGGAATATTGTTATCTGCCTTGAACAATTATTATCTAGCAATCAAATACTAGTCCTATATACAGGAACTTTCAGCTCGTAAAATCTCGTACACACCGATACACGCACATGTAACTAATATTATTACATTAAAAAATACATGTATATATATATATATATACAAGATTTAGGATTTTGTCAATTTGGGGTTTATAAAGATGATCTGAAAAGTGAAAGAATCTTGGAAGTTCCCAGTTCATTAAATAATAATTATCTGAAAGTCGTGAAACTTATGAACTAGTTAATTAGACTGTTTTGATATTGTTTAACCCCGATAGATCAAAATCGCTGTTATAAAACAAATTAAGACATGTGTAGGTTAAATCAATTGTTTTCAGCATTGAAGCTGTTCGCCATGCATTATTTGTGTGATTCTCCAATTTTTCAGGACTTCGAAGAGGTGGGGGCATCATTTCCGAAGCGATCCACTTATACAGCTCCCTTGAACTTACTTCACGAGACGGCTAATGACAAGGTAGGTCTTCCTGATGATCAGTAGGTTCACATTAATACTATGGTAATTTTTATTTTTTTTTGACCATGTCTCGAGATAACGAAACGTTGATGAGTACAATTTCATGCGCAACTCAAGTTTTCTTCAAAGACCCCATTATCATGAAATTGGTAATACGTTTCATTATCTCTGAGCCAGATGCAAATTGTTAAAAGCGGTATCATCTGCCTGATGTAATGTTGTCTTTTCTTTTAACTGCGATTCTATATTTGTAAATACATGTAATATGAAAGAATGCATGTTCTCAATGTCCGTTTCAAATTATTCTTTAAATTTCTTTTGTAAATATGTACAGTGTCACCTCGATATAACGCTGAATTTGGGTATCATGACATACCCCCTGCCTTATAGTACCAACCTTATACGATAGTACAGGTAAATAACAAAAATAATAATGGGATCCACATCTGACACAGCCTTATATCCGAATCCGCAGTGTATCGAATAGTGTTGTATCGAGGGGACACTGTATGTATATTTTATGAAGTTTTTGTGAACATTTGATAATTCTTGTCTGATTCCTTCCAGGACTATGATCCTTTGGCAGAACACAGAGTGTCCAAGATCGCAGACAGAGAAACAGAATATCAAGCTCGAAGACGTCAGATGATTATTTCACCAGAGCGATATGACCCTTTTGCTGACGGTTAGTATCATGTCTTACGTTTTTGTATTGATTGATTTAGTTTTTTTCTTTTTTTAAAAAATTATTTATTTGTTGGTGTCTCTATAGTCATGCCATGTAAGGCTATTTCAATGATGTCAGTATAGACAGTGTGTGCAGTAATGAATAAATGTACCCGATGGTGGTGGCTGCTTGATCACTTCCCTTCATAAGTCTCATAAAGTTTCCCCCATCCGCAATATTTCTTCCAGCAAAGGCTTTGACCATATGTTACGCTACTTACAATGGGATGGGTGGGGGCGTGTTTATAATTCAGAGAATTCCAATGGTTAAGTTATGATTGTTTACGATTTGATAAGGCATTAAAGTTATTCCAACATTGGTATTTCTCACCTAGATTCGCTGAATTGTAGTGCAGGTTTTAAAAAAATAAAAATTGAAGAATATTATATTGAAATCTTGTCGGAAGTCTTTTTCAATCTAAAAGGCTTCATGTCGCCGTAATACATGTTTTCATATATTTTCGTCCCAAGATGTTACCTTTGTCTGTTTGTGCCATTGTAGCACAGCACATGATCAGATCAAACCATAAGTACTGCTATCGAGATATCTCGGTCGAGTTTGAATTCTGTTCCTATATTATGCTGATATTTCCAAATATAACAAATAGTTTAATTACGCAAACTCTAAGATGTTGGTATTGGCCCTTTAACAAATCATAGCGTCCTGTATTATAATCAGAAATGAGATGCAAGAATGCAGGCAGAATGTCAAAAGCATCATATTGCTACGGTGCAAGACAAAAATGACGAGGCATGGATACAAGTGCATGTTTTCCTTCCGTCTATATTACCGATGTCATGCAGTCAGTGTATGTTGAAGGTACTTGACAGTCGCCTGTGTATGTAGTCAGTGGACGGGGTACGTCAGTGCGAGTCTGTTTGAGATGTATGTCAGAGTGTGGAACTGTACGCCAGTGCTTAAGGATGTACATGTGAAAACATCACTCAGTCGCCTCGAGACTAATGGCAAATATTTTCCTTTCTAGCTTCTTCGAGGACATCGCCCAAGAACCTGACCACTTTGATAATAATTGCATCTAATTTGTTAATATTGACTGGCAAGCATTTTGCAAAATGAATTATCAATAGATTATGGGCATACATGTATTAAAAAATACAATCTTGTTTTAAGTTGCCAGTCATTCTAAGGGTAGTTGTGTATCTTAGCTTCAGAGATGTTTTACATGCTTATTAACTTTTAATTCTATATATCACAAACATATAATTCCATGCCTATTTTCATTACGATTTGCATGATAAAGTCATGTGATGTCTATTTTTACAAGCGTTTGAGACACGGGTTTGTACCTCTAGTGCATTGTTGAGTATGTATGTATGTCTGTGTGTGTGGTGGTTTAGAACTACACTAATCTGAGACTGATTCTAGGCAATGTGAAGTCTGAGTATATCTCAGGACGGGCTAGCAGCCAGACAGGAGTGCGAAGATAGCGTACGTATACACGGCCATAGTGCTCACACGTGCAAGTGGGCAGAAATCAGACGCACTACGTCTCCTTGGTACAATAGTCGCCAGTTTTCACTGCGATGACATTTGTACCTGTGCGCTTTAAGCAATACGCGGAATTATTTTCCTTGTGTAAAGCAGGACAACAATTATACATTGCCGATTGTGGAGACTAGTGAACGGTCTGTTTTCTGTCCGCTTCCCCCAAGAACTGCATCAGGTCCTAGCATTGTAATGAGTTGTGGTAAATATGGGACACGTATGAATAATAGGGGAGAAATAGCAGTGTATTTGGAAGCCCAATCATGTAGAAATTCATAAGCATCCAATCGAAATAATAACGTATCCAATCGAAGTAGTGCGAACAAAACATATTCCTACTACAACATCGGTCTTCATTTCCATATTTTTACACAAGCTTCCCAATGCTCAGCTATTTCTCTGTAGTTCTTGGGGTTTTTACTCATGCAGATGTTGATTAATTTTCATGTATGTCAAGAGGACCATGAAACTAATCTTTGATCTTTGTCACGGCATGTGTCGTGACATTTTTGCTTTATGTTATAGGCGGCAAAACACCTGATGCAAAACTGCAAGCAAGAACCTTCTCAGATGTCATGACAGAGCTGCAGCTCGGCAAGGAACAGGTGAGAGCATGGACACACTTTAGTTACCCCGACGTGGAACATTCTATTACAATGCCCCCTCGATATAACATGGGTCCGATGCACCGCAGATTTGAATGTAACGCGAAGTCGGACGTGGATCCCATTTTTATTTTCATTATTTCCCTATAATATCGTATAAGGTGGTTACTGGTAAGCGTTGGGGTATGTAATCGACCTCAATTTCAGCGTTATATCGAGGGGACACTATATTTATGATTTTACATTTGCAACATTCAGCATTATGAATGATGCAGGTTTTCTCCAACCCTGAACTGCCTTTTATGCTGATTTATTGTTGAGTTTGTTCTTGAAAGCTCAATAAACGTTTTGTTTTAGTACAACTTCATGCTCATGGATTGTTCACAAACTCACATATGAAGTTTGACCTTGAACTCATACTGAAAAGTTTCCGTAATTTCTGGGCCAGACATACCAATATTTGTGATAAATTTAGATATGCTGGGTATAGTAGTTGAAAAGAAAGCTTGTTGTTTACAGGCTGGGCTGCGTCAACAAATGCACGAGAAGGCCAAGGCCGGAGACCTTCGAGCGGTGAATGGATCTGGTGGAGACGCGGGAAGCAAACAGGCCGCCAAGAGGAAAAGATGGGACCAGTCCATCTCTCAGGACGACACTCCGGCCAAGAAGAAAGCGTCGTCCTGGGACGCTGCTGAGGCCGTGACCCCCTCCAACAGCCGATGGGACGAGACCCCTGGCCGAGCCAAGGGGGAGCAGACTCCCGGCGCCACACCCGGGCAGAGCACCAGACAGTGGGACGCCACCCCGGGGCATGCCACGCCAGGCGCCTCCACCCCCGGGAGAGACACGCCCGGACACCAGGGCACCCCCAGTGCCAGGAGGAACCGTTGGGACGAGACTCCTAAAACTGAGAGAGGTACCTGTTTGATTCTGTTAGGCATTGTAATAATAATAATATGCACATTTCTATTGCACAAAATACACGGGTCAATGGATCAATGTGCTCTCATTTTCATTTTCAACTCCCTGGCACCGAGATTACTTCATTACGAATTCATGCTCATAAATCCCCATATAAAATTTGAGCTTGAGAATGAAATCATACTCAGAAAATTTATGGATAATGCTTTCCCCCCAATAGAAAAATATCAAAGAGAGGTAGAACTTTACTATTATAGTGCTAATGGCTGGACACCTTGGTGTAGTTTCTCGAAGCTCTCATAACTGCACGAGTACCATGTATAAGAGATTGCCCCGAGAGTGCTTATATGATCTTGTAGCAAATATGAGAGCTTCAAATAAAGGATACCTTGGTTTCTTTCTTAGATAATTATTGAATGTGTTGATTACGCTTGTGTTAAATATGGTAAAGCTTACATGTAATCATTTACTGCAAAACCATAGTGAATATTTGCCTTGATTTCAGAAACGCCTGGACATGGTAGTGGCTGGGCAGAGACTCCCAGGACCGACCGAGGTGGTGACCTCGAGAGCACCTCGACACCTGGTGCCAGTAAGCGCAGGTCCAGATGGGACGAGACCCCCGGCGCCACCCCTGGGATGACCCCCAACATGACCCCTGGCGGCATGACGCCAACAATGACTCCTGGAGGACACACCCCTACCATGACCCCCAGTGGAATGACCCCAGGTCAGACCCCTGGGTCGCACACTCCTGGCGGCTTCACCCCCAGCGGGTCCACGCCAACGGGGGCCAAGGCCATGGCTATGGCCACGCCCACCCCAGGCCACCTGATGTCCATGACCCCAGAACAACTGCAAGCCTACACCTGGCAGAGGGAGATCGACGAGAGAAACAGACCACTCTCTGATGACGAGCTCGATTCTATGTTCCCGCCGGGCTATAAGGTAAGCTGGCTTTCATTGTCGCATATGGGTGAAAGATTCCTTCAGGCACATTGAGCAATAAATAAATAAATCTTGGTTTTACTAATCATCCTTTCATGTCAGTAGTATATGAATAACTGTCAAAAAATACTTTCTGAATTAACGTTAACTACCAGCACCATTCACCCCTACCAATGGTATTTAGCAGAATGTTATTTAATTTTTTTTTTTTCAGTTACCAAAATATTGGTCGTCGTTTGTCAGTCAAATGTTCTCGTTGCGACATAAAGTATCGATTAAAAAAGAATATCTACTTTCAGTAAAGTGTACATTTACTTTACACAACACACAATCTTCATATTCTTTTGCTCAAAGTGCTGTTGTTACATTTAATGTATTATATTCACATTTTATTCATGGTTTACAGGTGCTGACGCCTCCAGCTGGCTACATCCCAATCAGGACCCCGGCCCGTAAGCTGATCGCCACGCCGACCCCGATGGCCGGGACTCCAGGTTTCCGCATGCAGACTCCAGACAGCAAGACTCAGATCGTGGACATGCAGCCCAAAGGAAACCTACCCATGATGAAGCCAGATGACATGCAGTATTTCGACAAGTTGCTGGTGAGTGCACACCCCAACCTCCCGGAATAGTTTTCAGTTGTAGTGATAATTGTATCGATAATTTATATCAGTTGTTTTCTGCAATTTAATTGTGTTTGCGTGCTTGCTCTTGGTTCAAACAGTTTCTTCTGCTTTAGGTGGATGTTGACGAGGAGTCTCTTAGTCCTGAAGAGCAGAAGGAGAGGAAGATTATGAAACTGCTCCTGAAGATCAAGAATGGAACTCCACCAATGAGAAAAGTAAGTTCTAGTTCAAGGCATCACAATCTTACATGGATCTGCAGATTTATTTGTCCAGGGGTTGATTTATTTGCCCTGTACATGGCTTGGGGCCTATTTTCCATTGAAGTCATGATTGTCTTTTGCTGTGCCTGCGGGATATTTGAACATTTTGCTAACTGTGACTGTGTATTTGTTCAGGCTGCCCTGCGACAGATCACGGACAAAGCTAGAGAGTTTGGTGCCGGCCCGCTGTTCAACCAGATCCTACCACTGCTCATGTCTCCGACCTTGGAGGACCAGGAGCGCCATCTACTGGTGAAGGTCATCGACAGAATCCTGTACAAGCTTGACGACCTGGTGCGACCCTACGTGCACAAGATACTGGTGGTCATCGAGCCTCTCCTCATTGACGAGGACTACTACGCTCGTGTGGAGGGAAGGGAGATCATCTCCAATCTTGCCAAGGTGAGGATATATCCTGGACTAACTTGGTTCTTTCATGACAGATCATGTTGCTGATATTTGAAACCTGGACGCGAAATTATGAAACTTTTTGAGTACGAACTCGTTCTCAACTTGCAGTCTTGTTCACAAGTCGTATAAAATTTGAGCTTGAGGATGAAATTATATTCAAACAGTTTCGTAGTCTCTGGGCCTCGACGTATTTGTATACAATTGTAATTAAGAATGAACGTTGATAAATTTACGTCAATTGGTAATTTGTTGCATTTTTAGCAGTCTGCTTCATCCACATTGATACTTTTGAAGGCATCATATTGCTAAGATTAATTTGATCCACAATCAGAAAGACTGTACACATGCCTGTAAAGAGCACTAAACAGTTAGTCGGTGAATTATTGCGTCATGATTAATACGCTCACAGTCGTCGCCTATGGGTGAAATATTCCCGCCATGACGTAAAGCAATAATTCAATACGCTCACAAATCTGTGTTAGGTCTTAAAACTATGTTCATCAATAGAAGTCGCCCTATTCCATCGTCTTCATCCAATAGCTATCTAAGATCAAGGGAATTATTTGAAATACCTGTCGTCGCATATGGGTGAAATATTACTGCTGTGACCGTACAACACTACTTCAATTCAGTCCAATCTCTGAACAACCAGCCACGTAGCAGTAAACATTTAGTCTGAAATGTCGGTTATTCATGCCTCGTGTTTTAATCGTTCCAGGCTGCCGGTCTTGCCACCATGATCTCCACAATGAGACCCGACATAGACAACATGGACGAGTACGTGCGTAACACAACGGCGCGTGCCTTCGCCGTGGTGGCGTCCGCGCTGGGCATCCCGTCCCTGCTGCCATTCTTGAAGGCCGTGTGTAAGAGCAAGAAGTCGTGGCAGGCTCGACACACTGGCATAAAGATCGTGCAGCAGATCGCTATCCTGATGGGCTGCGCCATACTGCCGCATCTCAAGAATCTGGTGGAAATTATCGAACACGGTATGTTGACTTTCGGGTGTAATCACCTACATTTTTGTCTACTGTATAATCATGCGATTTCTACCTTTTTAAATGTCGTCGGGAGTAACTGCCAACAATGGCTGAAATGTTGCTGAGCACAATTCACAAACATAAAGCAGGCATGCTGATTTATTTGTCCAGGGGTCGATTTATTTTCCCTGGTTGTGGCTTAGGGCTTGCAGCATGGTCTTGTTTTCTGCTATAATCACAATTAACTGATAACGTCACGACGTTGAGCTTTGATGACATTTAATACCGAGTTGTCTGTCTCCAGGACTGGTGGACGAGCAGCAGAAGGTGAGGACTATCACTGCTCTGGCTCTGGCTGCCCTGGCTGAAGCTGCCACGCCGTACGGTATCGAGTCCTTCGACAGTGTCCTCAAACCACTCTGGAAAGGTATCCGACAACACAGAGGAAAGGTGAGAAAATATTCAAAATAAAACTCTTCAGTGCTAAGCTTTTCTAATAATTAATGCTGGAATGATTTAAAAAAAATGTCTTGTATGGATGAAATATTCTTGCTGTGGGGTAAGACAATAACTTGCTCGGTTAAAGAATATATAAAAAATAAATCGGGTAAATATTGAGGGAAATGAACTTTTAGATAAGATAATTGCATTTATTATTTGTTTTTCAATGGTTCAATAATTGATAGAGATATTTAAGCAGTATAATGGCTGAATTTTCGTACAATTCTCCCTTGCATAACCATGTGACATGAGGTTATTACCAGCTCCTGTTTGCTTGTTTCTAGGGTTTGGCTGCCTTCTTGAAGGCCATTGGTTACCTGATCCCTCTCATGGACGCCGAGTACGCTAATTACTATACCAGGGAAGTCATGTTGATCCTCATCCGAGAGTTCCAGTCTCCTGATGAGGAAATGAAGAAAATTGTCCTGAAGGTAAGATATCAATACTAGCCATCCCGGGAGCCCGGCGCCCATGTTTCTGAAAGTTACCTTTTTGACGCAGAAATGAGAGGATGCGCTGTCTGTACCATGGCAATGCGGTTGTCATCCTCTGTCAGTACCGTTGCAATGATGTAAAACAATAACTCACTCACTGTCAGTACCAGCTGATGATCAGTTCTTACTGCAACATTCAGGGTATCCTTTCACAAAGCTCTCTTTTCCACTAAGAGACCATAGCTCTCTCTTTGCTATGGTGGGTGAGAGAGCTTCATGAAAGGATACCCTATGCTATTATGGATGTTGCAGGTCTCCTGCCCTAAACTGACATGCAAGGGAAAGAATCTTGAAAGTAGCTCTAAACCCTAATTACAATGTCTCTACTTTGTGTATCGCAGGTGGTGAAGCAGTGTTGTGCTACGGATGGTGTGGAGCCGCAGTATATCAAGGACGAAATCCTCCCAGCGTTCTTCAAACACTTCTGGAACCAGAGGATGGCTCTTGACAGGAGAAACTACAGACAGGTAACAGACACTTTCTATTATACTCAAAACATTTTTGTCGGTAGTGGTGAAAGATTTCTGTCGTGACATAACGCAATAACTTATTCACTGACTCTAAACGTTAATTTTTATTTTCATTCCATTTATTTACTTAAATTTTGCAATAGTGGAACCACATGTTATATTTGTTACATATTAGTTTTAATGATATGTAAGCAGCCTCATAATTAGTGCAGCGGTATTGTATACTCAACACAGTTACTGATTGTGACAGTAGTCGTGTATGGATGAAAGATTCCTGGTGCGACATAAATTGACAACTCGCTCACTCACTAGCGTCTGGTTTCAGCTGGTTGACACGACGGTGGAGATCGCCAACAAGGTGGGCGCGGCGGAGATCGTCGGGCGGGTGGTGGACGACCTCAAGGACGAGGCGGAGCAGTACAGGAAGATGGTGATGGAGACCATCGAGAAGATCATGTCTAACCTGGGCGCCGCCGACATCGACTCTCGTCTGGAGGAGCAGCTCATCGACGGCATCCTGTATGCCTTCCAGGAACAGACCACAGAGGTACGGTAGCTCGTAGGCTTACTGCAAGATTCAGTGTTACATATGTCGCACGTTTCCTCCTGCCCAAAACTGACACGCCGTAATGTAAGTGTAAGAATCTTGAAAGCGTCACTAAACCCAAATTTAACAACCAATTGACAGTTTTGTTTTGTTATCCATACAGGATGTAGTGATGTTGAACGGTTTCGGCACGGTTGTCAACGCTCTGGGTAAGAGAGTGAAGCCTTACCTCCCGCAGATCTGTGGTACAATCCTGTGGCGTCTCAACAACAAATCGGCTAAAGTCCGACAACAGGCGGCCGATCTAATTTCCAGGATCGCCATCGTCATGAAGACTTGTCAGGAGGTGAGCTGATCTAAATCTTCTTGCTCAATGTCATATATTGTCAAGGCTATGTCTGTTTTCTCCTGTCCTAAACTGTGATATAACTGATATAATCTTGAAAGCAGTTCCCAATGTAAAAAAAAAATAATAAAAATTTTAATAAAAAGAAATAGAGATAATTATTTAAATATATTAAATATACATGTATATTTAATTTGATATTTTTTACTGCAATAGATATAATTTTTAAATGTCGACTATTTTGGGGTTGTTGTTTTTTAGGAAAAACTCATGGGTCACTTGGGTGTCGTCCTGTATGAGTACTTGGGAGAAGAATACCCCGAGGTTCTCGGGTCGATACTGGGTGCCTTGAAGGGCATCGTCAACGTCATCGGTATGACCAAGATGACGCCTCCAATCAAAGATCTGCTGCCCCGACTCACTCCCATCTTGAAGAATAGACACGAAAAGGTGCAGGAGAACTGCATCGATCTGGTCGGGCGAATCGCTGACCGTGGAGCTGAGTTCGTGTCAGCCAGAGAGTGGATGAGGATCTGCTTCGAGCTGCTCGAGTTACTCAAAGCTCACAAGAAGGCGATCAGGAGAGCTACTGTCAACACATTCGGCTACATCGCTAAGGCCATTGGGTAAGGATTCCTGTCTGTCCGTTTAGCCTTTTTCTTGCAAGAGGGTTGCGTATTAGTGAATATTCACGCTGCGATGTGAAGCAATGTAATCAGTCGATTAGATCCTGCTAGTGCATCGTATTGGTGAATGATTCCTTCTGTGACATTAAATAACAATACATTCATTCTGCTACAGGAAATTGGGGATGCTTTATAGATGGTCATAGCCCCCATGATCTTGATCTTGCAGAAATGGTGTTAATGCATAACATATTTATCTCTAGAAGTTAATATTCAGTGCATTTTGTTTTAGCATTATTGGGTCATAGTAGCCCATAATAATAATAATAGTGGATTTTCCACCTCCTGGACCCGAGATTATTAAATGTTTTGGAGTACCAACTCATGCTCATCTCGAGGTTCTGTTCACAAATTCCCATATACAATTTGAGCTTGAGCATGATATTATTCTCAACAGGTTTCATAATCTTGGGTACAGATGTAGAAGAATCTAATATTGTATATTTATACATTTTCAGTCCTCACGACGTACTGGCCACACTTCTGAACAACTTGAAGGTTCAGGAGCGACAGAACCGTGTGTGCACGACGGTGGCCATTGCCATCGTGGCGGAGACGTGTTCGCCGTTCACCGTGCTGCCCGCCCTGATGAACGAGTACAGGGTGCCGGAACTCAACGTCCAGAACGGCGTCCTCAAGTCGCTGTCGTTCATGTTCGAGTACATCGGAGAGATGGGCAAAGATTACATATACGCCGTGTCTCCGCTCTTTGAAGACGCGCTTATGGACAGGTTGGTTGCAGAGGACGTTTACCAGGGTTATTTTAGGGTTGTACCGATTGTAGGTCCATAAATTCATACAAGATTAAAATGAATGTGAAAAATGCAAGGTGATAATTTATCTGCTATTTGCATTAAATTGGGCTTGGATTAATTTCTGGATCTACTGTAATGTTCAATTATTGGTTTAATTTGCTCCTGCAAGTTGTCTCAATTTGTCACCTGTTGAAATTTCCCATCTATCATTAACAAATTGTGTACTGCACTGATGTCTCAATGACAATTTATGGATTTGTCAATCATTGAGAAATGCTACATGGACTGAAACACCTCATAATTATCAGGGATATTTTATCATGAACTAGTGCATGTCACTTTTGAACTAGTGCAAAGCATTGTGCAAACTGCCCGTTTCCTTCTTACATGAAGGTACTGTGTGCCACCATTCATCAGTTGCTGATGTTTAATACCTAATCTGTATAATTTTGTCTTTGTGTTGGCAGAGATCTGGTACATCGGCAGACATCTATGGCAGCTATCCAGCACATGGCTCTGGGTGTCTATGGTTTCGGATGTGAAGACGCACTCACTCACCTACTCAACTACGTCTGGCCTAACATCTTCGAGACATCGCCTCACGTGGTGCAGGCATTCATGGGCGCAGTCGAAGGTCTCCGAGTTGCCATTGGTCCATCAAAAGTTCTGCAATACGCCATGCAGGTGTGTAGACCAATCGCATATTGCTATCAAAATTTGCAGAAACACTAATTTCTAGTAAATTATTTTTAATAGCAGTGCATGTACCCAATCCAGCCCTGAGAGAGATAACAGCAGTCGCATATATTTATAATTTATTTATTGCGTAATGTAACATCACCCATACAAATATTGTTGTCAAGAAAATAGTATAACATATTCAGGAATTCTAATTTCTAGGAAATTCTATTAATATAAATATTTGTATTTTATTAATTTGGTGTAAATGGTCTACAGTATTCTTAACACAAATTCATGAATACTTAAATTTATTTTTAATTTATATCATTGTGGTTTAGAGCCGCTTTCATGATTATTTCACTTATTATGGTTTCTCAGTTTATTAACTTGAGTACTCTGGCAGTTTCCATGTTTAATTTCACTACTATTTGTTGCCGTTTGTTTCAGGGTTTATTCCATCCTGCGCGGAAGGTTCGCGACGTTTATTGGAAGGTCTACAACACTGTATACATAGGTGCACAAGATGGGATGATCCCGGCCTATCCCAGAATTCCAAACGATGCCAAGAACCAGTACATCAGATACGAACTCGATTACATTTTATAGTTGTCGGTTTTTGTTGTTGTGTGTGCGCGTGTGAAAGTGCAGAACAGAACACGGGAACCCGCAGGCATCCATAGAAGTCCATGGATTTATTTGTCCATGGCTCTGATTTATTTGCACTGGAAGTGGCTCATATTGCTGCCTGCAGCCCCCAGACCAGGCTTGGTTTCTGCCAACATCACAAATGTCTGGTGTCGTGCGCTATACAGGCAAAGTTTCTGGAATCCAAGTGTTCAACTCTCCGTAGAACAAAAGCAAGGTCAGAAGGCCAAATCATCGCTAATGGATGTTCCCAGTCTTGAATGTGGCAGAATTATCAGACATGCTCCAGATAAATGGATAAGCAGCAAAGTAAATCATGTTTGCATTGACCTATGATTTTTAATAATGCTAAGAGAAATTATGGACAATGTGATCATCTAAACGTTTGGAAAATGTATTTGAAGTTTTTAAAACAACGATTATTGATTGAAGAGAATGTTTTCCTACGATATCCCGTAGAAAGGATATTTCAATCTCACATTTTTCTGAAGTGTTGAAGCTTGTTACTGTACTAACTACCGTGGAAATTTTGTGATGTTTGTGAACTATTGACTTTATCCATCAAATCATAGCCATTAGCTAATATGACACAAATACTATTTGCATCTATGGGTGAAAGATTCCCGCAGCGACGTTAAACTCCATATTCACTCACTCACTATTTGCATCTTTCATCTTTCATCTTTTAT
>JAUTBQ010041999.1:0-17901 GCA_032361185.1 Lepetodrilus ovalis
GTAATATTAGAAATAAAAGATCTACATGTAACAAGAGAAGGTAAAGAAATTCTTAAAGGCGTTAATTTGAAAACAGGTCCAGGAGAAGTACATGCAATTATGGGACCCAATGGTTCAGGGAAAAGTACACTAGCTTACACATTACTTGCACATCCAAAGTATGTAGTCACTAAAGGAGATATTTTGTTAGATGGAGAAAGCATTTTAGATTTATCTGCAGATGAAAGAGCAAAAAAAGGATTATTTTTAGGATTTCAATACCCAACAGAAGTTTCAGGAGTAGGGTTTTCCCATTTTCTTAGAACAGCATATAATTCACTAAGCAAAGCACTTGAAGGTGATGACAGAGAAGTATTCATCACTGTAAGAGAGTTTCAAAAATATCTTAAAGAAAATTTAGAAAAGGTTGGATTAAAAGAAGAGTTTCTTTCAAGATATCTTAATGAAGGATTCTCCGGAGGAGAGAAAAAACGTGCAGAGGTATTACAAATGGCAGTATTAAAACCAAAAATTTCAATCTTAGATGAACCCGATTCAGGATTAGATATTGACGCAGTACAATCAGTAGCTCAAGCAATAAGTAAAGTTTCAGGTAAAGATGCAACAGTAATCATAATTACTCACTATGCCAGAATTTTAAAATTCTTAGACAAATTAGATTTTGTACACGTATTTGCCAGAGGTCAAGTATTAAAAACTGGTGATGCATCCCTTGCAGATAAACTAGAAGCAGAAGGCTATGAATGGGTTCTGGAGCAACCAGCATAATCAAATTTAACCAGAGTGAATTTTTAATATTATTATTATTCTTTGGCCGAGATTTCCAATTAAAATGAAAATGTATTGAATTGCTGCACACCGGAAAATACTCAATATTAACCTTCTTCCGATTGATTTACATGGCACCTCCATTTGCTGTTAGTCAGCAATGAAAAACGATAATTCCAGTAATAATTCATCAGTATAAAAATACATGATGCTATTAGTATCTACAGATATAGATATACACACGCAATGCCATCAAGTACGCAAAATCCACGGTGAGTCTGACTGATCAGTACATAAATACTGACTGACTTTACAGCCGTCACAGCATGCGGTTATAGCACACTGTATTGACCAGTCTGTCTGGCTTGTTGACCACTGTCCAGCCAGTCACAATGACCTGCACACACTGGCTCTGGCCACAACATCCTGTGTTTGGGTTTGGTGGTGGAGGTCACCGGTTTCTTCTCTTTTGTTTGCTTTGGTTTTTATATAGCCGGCTCCTGTTCGGCTCTATATCACTGTAGGACAAGTGAGGTTCATGCCTTGACCAACTGTACTAACATAGTAGTAAAGGTCTTAATAGATGGCTCATCAGTTTGGCTCTATATCACTGCAGGACAAGTGAGGTTCATGCCTTGACCAACTGTACTAACATAGTATTAAAGGTCTTAATAGATGGCTCATCAGTTTGGCTCTATATCACTGCAGGACAAGTGAGTTTCATGCCTTGACCAACTGTACTAACATAGTAGTAAAGGTCTTCATAGACGGCTCATCAATTTGGCTCTATATCACTGTGGGACAAGTGAGGTCCATGTAGCACACCTTGACCAAGTGTATGATCACAATGCATCCTCGCATTTCAGGGGTACTTAATTCTGCTCAGGACTCACTACATTGTGGTACCATATGGAGTGGTTCATGAATGGAATTAAGTACCACCTGGATGTCAGGATGGAACACAATATAGCTAAATATTTACTAATTATACTGATAATATGACGTAATGATGATAGAAGGTAATCTGCAACATCCATAGCACTGAATGTTGCAGTAACCCTAGTATTAACAGACCAAGGATGATAACTGCATTGCCACGGTACAGACAGCACATCTTATCTTGATCACATCAGAAAGGTAACTTTTGTAAGCGACTGGTTTATGCTTATGCTGATCCCCCAGGACATGGTTTGAACCCAGGGCTTTTTGGCTCTGAAGTCCAACGTTCTACTATTGTGCTACCATCCATTCCATGTAAATGTGTGTGTGTGCGTGTGTGTATGTTTGTGTGTATGTGTGTATGCATATGCAGGTGTGTGTATGTGTGTGTCTTTCTGTCTGTCTGTCTGTCTGTATGCATGTGTGTGTGTGTGTGTGTGTGTATGTGTGTGTATATATGAGTATTATGAGTATGTATGCATGTGTGTGTGTATGTGTATGTGTGTGTGTGTGCATGTGTGTGTGTGTATGTGTATGTATGTATGTGTGTGTGTGTGTGTGTATGTATGTATGTATGTGTGTGTGTGTGTGTGTGTGTGTGTGTGTGTGTGTGTATGTATGTGTGTGTCTGTGCTCAGCAAAATGTCGAAGAAACACTTGCAATAATTCACTTCATGGACTAACAAAAAATATCATTGATTTCTCGGGGCATATACCATATAGACTATCATCACCCTCAACCAGTTCGAAGGCTAAACATTTCCCCTATTACCCTCAAACCCCTCGGTCAAGGTACACACCATTACTTGGCCCACCGTGACGATGCCATCATATAGCTATAGACTACACCTTACCAAAAATGTCCACATTTCCAGACAGTAAACAATGTCGAAAAGTAAAAATTCCCACATTTCCAGACAGTAAAAAAATGTCCAGTAAAAAAAATGTCCACATATCCAGCCAGTCACCTGTGATGGTCAACGTTCAAGTCTGACAACAAAACTCGGACATTACACTTGTGGGCTGCATGTACAACCTAGCACGACCTTAGATTAGGGAGGTCAGTTGTGCTGCAATATTCTCCCCAATTTCTATTAATACTAATCAGCGGGATCTGGACATATCAGTATATTGTTTACACATGTCCACCACAGTGGCTTGAATGTCCCCTCTCATAACCCCTCCAGGGTCATTGACTGCTGAGGTGAAGGTAGGTGGGTGGCATATACTGTCATTAATATGCATACCAGGCCCACAGAGATTACGAAACCTTTTTCAGTACCATTTCATCGCTATAGAAAATGTTTCCATTACTTTTGGTATTTTGATATACACACTTTACCATATACATGCAGGGCTCCAGACTAATATTTTGAGTTACTTGCCCGCAGGATTGGTCAGGGCAAGTTGTAAAGGCACCAAAGCATGATTATGTCAAAAAATAGGTTGCCCGCAGTTCAATTTAACTTGCCCCTGTACGTTGGGCATACCTTAGTCGAGAGCCCTGTACATGTACAAATTTATCATCTAGAACACGTTTGGTATATTTAATACACACTAACCATATAAAATGTATCCTCTAGAACACCTTTGGTAATTGAATCATACATATTAACCATAATTTATCCTCTAGAACCAATTCCCAATGACACCTTAAAACCATACACCACTGTCATGTAGTGTATGATATAGCATGGTCACATAGTCTAGACTTAGAGGATGGCATAAATTACAGCATCAGGCCCCGATTTATCAAAATAAGCTCGAGTCAATGGGAGAAATCTCAGCTGAGAAAAATTTCAAACTCAAGTTTGTTATAAGAAATCAGGTCCAGGCCTCGAGATTACAAAACCTTTGTGCATACAATTTCTTTCTCTTCAAAATATTTTTCACAACTCCCCATTAAAGAAATTGAGAATCAGATCATACTCCAAAGGTGTCATAGTCTCGTGACTGCTGAAAATATGAAGAGCAACGTTCGAATTAACCCTCTCCCTGCTGGATTAGGCACAGACACTGTTCTTTAGGGCATCTCCGGTTGCCTGCAGCAGGGAGAGGGTTAACCCCTTAAGATGGGGATGCTGGGACATCAGTTGAAAATCAGTGATGCTAAAGGCATCTAAGGGACCCCCTGCAAGTCACAGATTTGACCATCATGAACATAGGGTCTGTGGAGAAGGACACCCTAATTTACTTTTCTTAATAAGTATAGGCTTGTAAGAATAAAACTTTGAGCTTGAGCATGAACTTTGTTGTACTCAATAAGTTTAATAACCTATAAGTTTCTTACCCTCGGGCGCCAGATGTTAGTGTCTGCATGCATAACATGTGTTGCAAAACGTTTTAGCACGTGCTGTGACCATGTCATATCACCTCTCGTAACACTTGTGTGACACATTTCAAAACAATGATTGACAGTACATACACAACTAATTCGATGGTTGTGTGGAGTATGTAAGAATACTTGAAATAAATAGCCACACTATATGTATATCTCTCGTTATATATATACAGTCAACTCCCACTGTGTCGAGCTCTTGGGTGTCGATATTCATGATAAGTCGAATCAAGTTCCCGGTCCCGACACATCCTTCTATAGTCATCATTATTTTTGTTGCGTTGTTTTGATATCGTAACAGAAATACACACAATGTGTCAAGCCTAACAGTTGGTCCCTGAGACAATAATACTATGTAAATTGTACATTTGTCTCGATAATAACGATGGACAAATCGGTTGACCACCCGTTAATTGAGGTGTCAGACAGACAGACAGTTTATTCTCATAATACCACCGGTGTTCTTTGAAGGGTGGCTTAACGAAAACAAACTCAATGCAGATTGTTACAACTTAAGGGAATGTTTACTGTTTGTACAAGATACCAGTGACTCGCAATTGAGTCAACTCAATTAGATACTTGTTGTGTAGATCTATTTGGAATTTGTACCGGACACTAATGATCAGGACTATTCACATATATATTTTGCAGCATTGATTTTGTTAAAAAAAACAAGGACTAAATCTAAGCAAAAACTCCGATTTCTGTACTCAGTGCTAGTTTCATATAATCACCGAAACGTAAATTTTGCTTTCATTACGCGATGCAGATGTTATAATATCTGATTCTGTGTTGTGTATTTTATCGTGTTTTAGTGCTTGTCTATTATTGTCTTGTTGATTTTGTGACTAGATGAAGTAATAGAGACTTTCTTGGTGTAGCTCTATTATCTGTCATTCTTTTACTATCATTTTACTTGAACTACTCTTGTCTTGATAGTCATGATGTGTCAATATAATACCCTGGTCCCCCCCCCCCACCCGCCGAGGTTCGACACAGTGGGGATTGATTGTACTTGTACATCTCTCTCATTCTTTCCCTTCTGCTTTCTATCTCTCTTCTCTCTCTCCCATTCTCTCTCTCTCACTCATTCTTTCTTTCTCCTCCTTTCTCTCTCTATCTCTCTCTCTCTTTCTCTCTCTATCTCTCTCTCTCTTTCTCTCTCTCTCCTATACTACCAGTTGCCCTCAGTTGCTCTCAGTTATTGTATTTTAATAAGATAAAAGTGCAAACATCTTTATGTGTTTGAACACACAAGGCCAAGATTGAGAAGAATATAGTGTTTGTCTTTGGGATGGACAGTTTATCACAACTACCCAATCAGATTCCTTCTATCATGCACTAACCAATCAGAAGCCTTCTATTAAGCGGATCAAGCATAATATCTAAAATCCTATATATATATTGACACAGCCGATATTTGAGAGACCATTTCCTATACAGGCTAATAAAATTCTTAAAATTGTATCACGTGATTATGGAAAATTGGGTTAAGGTACGGGATATTTTTTATTTACAAAATGAAAAGAGAAATCTTAATCCGAAGATTGATTAATCTTCATAAAATAGAATATTCCTGAGGTAATAATAATAATACTGTAATAATAATAATAATAATAATAATAATAATGATAGAAATAATAATAATAATAGAAATAATAATAGAAATACTATTGACATAATTAAAAGATGATAATACATTAATAATAATATAATAAATAAATAATAATGATGATAATAATAATAATGGTAATGATAACAACAACAATAATAATAATAATAATAATGATGATGATTATGAATATTTATGCTCTAAATTCAGCCATACTATTTGCTCATGGCGCTAATACAATGTATGCCAGTTCAAGTTAAGGTCAAGGGTTATCTTAGATTAGTTGTAAATGGAATTACACTTTGAGCACTATCCTTGTGAGTGCAAATACTAAATAGCATTAAATTTGATAAAAGAAATTTAAAAAAAGAGAAGAATTTCAAGAAAAAGAGAAAATAGATGAAGCAAAAATAAAAATTAGCCAATGAAGTTGGAAAAAGAAGAAAAAAAATCCTAATTATCTTGTAAAGCAACAACACTGAATTAAGTACATTTAAACTACTTTATTCACAATACAACAAGAATTATTTAAATTTTCTTATATTAGTTCTTAAATTGACAAGTTGTGTCAAATTTTCTTGGAAGGTCTGAAGCTGGATAATACGATAACGAACATGACATGAAAGGTGATCATATGAATGACATTGAGGTTGATCATAGGATAGGAATAGTGATCATATGCCAATGAATTACATTTTTTTTTTGTTATTACATTTATTTTTGCAATGGCGTTTAGAGTCGCTTTCTAGAATCTTTCACTAACATCACGACTTGTCAGTTTATGGCAGGAGGAAACCTGAATGTTGCAGTAAACCTGCGAGCACTGCCTGGTACTGACAGACCAAGGATAAGGGTGATCATAGGGCAATGAATGTCATTGAGGGTGATCATAGGGCAATGAGTTGCATGAATGGTGATCACATGACAAGGAATGACATTGATGGTGATCGTAGGGCAAGGAGAGTGCTCATAAGGCAATGAATGGCATGAATGGTGATCACACGACAAGGAATGACATTGATGGTGATCATAGGGCAAGGAGAGCGCTCATCAGGCAATGAGTGTCATGGAGAGTGATCGTATGACAAGAAACGTCAGGGAGGGTGCTCACATCACAAGGAGAGTGGAAATACTGCAGGGAGTGGCCAGAAGAAAGAACAGCGGAGAGAGAGCGACAAGCCTGGGCACTCCAGTACAGCATTATATAACCCTCAATAGGTCTGGAATTACAGCTACCTTTCAACATTTGCAAGTCTTTTCATATAGCAGTCACAATGTCAAGATGCTAGGAGCAGAACATTACCAGCAATACACCAGCCACACAATGTGGCCTTCGGCTGAGAGTGACAACTCAGACGCTATAAACCTCGCCATTATTCAAACAAAGAGGCTCATCCCAAAAGGGAGCAGAAAAAAAAAAAACTGGTGGAATTCTGCACTTGGTGAAGTTCACTGGGAACACAAAACCCCGGCAGATCCCCTGCAGCCTGGAGCAATGACGGACGGCTTTAGTGAATGACGAGAAACTCGCAACGCAGTCATAACGTCGTAGTACGCAATAATGCACATGGTGTTCTGGTTTTTGCTGTCACGTCAAAATAATCACGTGCGACGACGTGCTATGCATTCTGGGAATGATGAGGTAACGCTGCCAACTGTTTTTGATTAAGCACGCTTAAGGGAAACTAGGTAATATGAATGTAGGATACGACATCTAGAACGTTGAAGGGAAGTCAATTTTCGAAGTTAATGGTTAACATGCATCTCATTTCTGTCTGTAGGCTTATAAGATGAATCAATGTTAACAGGATTATAATAAGATCCAGAACAAAATATATATATCATACAGAATGCTTCAACTATCTCTAAAACTTAAAACATAAATAAGCAGCAAAGTATTAAGCATATCCATGATGTGATTTTTTTGTTCAATATAATAAATCTTCTCTAAAAACTGTAACATAAATAGGAAGCAAAATAACATACATTCACTTCAACAGGTTCATAATAAGTGAGTATAAATTGTATGTTTCAATTCTCTCTAATGAAAGAAAATATATCCATTTCAACCGGATTCGTTTGAATATCTCAAATCTCTTTAAAACTAGAGAATAAATAAAGAGAAACACAATTAAACATTAGTGGCACTAACAGTTATAATCTGCAACTCAAATGTTGATTTAACATTAAATTGAACAATTACAGACATTTTTATCTGATTATAGAGAGAGTAATTATATTCACATAACTTTACGCATTTTCGAGTATGCCCAATAAATGTGTCAAGCATTTTATCTATAAAGATAACGATATGAATGTCTTTAACAGTATCTCATATCTTTGCCAACAAGACATCTGTCAGAGTTCACACAGAAAAAAAATAGGGACTACAATCGTGTTTCAACTGTACTATACTTCATACTGATATTTACGAGTCTCTTGGGGAATGAGATGACACACAACGCTAAGTGGAAGTCTCTCGGCAAAGGAAACCACTAGTGTTCTTCTCAAAGATACAAATCCTTCCTGAAATACATTACTACTGTAATTGTGATATATCCTGACTTGGGAATCATATCTTTATTAAGGAAGCAGCATTTAAGCAATTTAAACCTTGCCAGAGTGGGTGGGGGGTGGGGTTCGCGGTGGGGGCAAACATTTCCATTTCCAATGCGGAAGCAATGCTAGTGCATAAACGCAGTCCACATAGATGAATTACGGATATCATTATTGTCGGCTGAAGGTATTCTCAAATATTTAGTGGGAGGATGATGCAATTTAGAATGTAGTTTAAAGATTTAAACCATGGACAATAAAAATACAGTATGCTTGACAAGAATTGTTTAGTCTTTTACAAGAATGGACCGTGTATTTCAAGAATGTACATAAAAATAATGAACATTTATTTTTACAAGAAAGCATGGTCTTCTACATGAATGGACAGTCTTTTTTTTTCAGAATGGATAGCCTTTTTCAAGAATGAACAGGCTTTTAACATGAATGAACAGCCTTTCAAACTAAATTGACAGCCATTTGACAGATTTTAACAATTTTTTTTTTTTATCAAAGACTGAAATCCATAGACCTGTTAAAAACTACTAGATTTACTATGTTATTGTAAATTACTTTACACAAGGAGTTTCTGAACTTGTACTTTCTAAACTACAATCACTCCCACATCATAAAATATGTTGTAAAAGAGTCGAGATCATGATTTCTAGACTTTGTCCTATATTCTACCACCTGAACCCTTGCATGATAGAAGTGGAAAAAACCCAAATTCTTCAGTCAGAAGCAGCTATCAACTGCACGTTTCATTTGCGTGCTCCATCAAAGTGCACAGAACTAGATATCCCCCACAGAGAACAGGCATTTACGAAACATCACCGAAAAAAAAGAAGAAGCATTATACAACGACCACGCATGCATTTTACGGAAAGGTCATATTTATAGTCAGGGCATAAATCGATGTCTACTTCATTTTCTGCTATAGCAAAAGGCATGGCGTACACCTTGATTTATGCCTAAACATTTGTACTGCTATGGTATAAATCGATGTCTACTTTATTTTCTGCTATAGCAAAAGGCATGGCGTACACCTTGATTTATGCCTAAACATTTGTACTGCTATGGTATTAATCAATGTCTACTTCATTTTCTGCTATAGCAAAAGGCATGGTGTACACCTTGATTTATGCCTAAACATTTGTACTGCTATGGTATTATTTCCTTCTATAATAAAAGAACAGTGTACATCTTGATTTACGTCCAGTCTACTCTATGCCCCCTTCGTGAGACGCAGTCCTGAATTGGGACTTTCCATGAGATATAGAGAATGTCAACTGTCAATTTTCAGAAAAACCATCAGTTTCAGTTTCTTAAATGGTCGACTGGGCTACACCACAAACCAATAATAAATGTAGTGTTGTTAAAAACACTTTAAATATGTACTGTATTGTAGGCAAGAGTGAGGAATCTATTACAACTGCAGTGGGAATCATTCACCCATAAGCAACAGTGTTCGAATTTAACCCTCTCTCTGCTGGATTATGCACAGACACAGCTCATCATTAGGGCATCTCTGGTTGCCTCCAGCATGGAGAGGGTTAAAGGGGGGTCCTGGGGGAGAGGGGGCATCATTTGAAAATATGCAATGTTAAAGATGTCTGTGGAACCCCCTGCAAATTACAGATGACCCATTGCTCCAGACAAACAATTTGAGTTACTTGTCAGGGCAAGTTGCAAAGGCACCAAATGTGCAATCTGTTAAAATATAGGTTGCCCGCAGTGCAATTTAACTTGCCCCTGTATGTCAGGCCCCTATATGTCAGGCACATAGTATCGGTAGTCTAGAGCCCTGTGACAACCATTAACACTGGGCCTATGCAGAATGACACCCCCCTCCCTGTTATTATTGTCATAATTTCTAACACTGAGCAACTAGTAGAGACTACAGATCTGTGAATTCCTTCAGAGCTTGTCGCCAATTACTTTCTCAGGAATGGACGGATTCTCCTCTACCCATTGCATCCCCCATCCTCCTAGCACCTCCCTACAACAAAGATACCATAGCCCCCAAACAGGACATGAACACAGACCTGCAGGCTTGAAGTCCAACACTCTACCACTGAGCTATAGGTCCCTAACCAATATAGAAAGATACCAGGGCTGCGTTCAGCCGACACTACATATCAATACGCGTTCATATACGTATGTACTGCTACGTGAACCGTTCAGCTAGCATCTGTAGTGATATGTATGAATACATTTCAACACGGGTTTGGACCACAAAAATTGTTTTGTATGAAAACATAAACTATGGTGCAAATGGTTTAAGCACATGTGCAAACTGATTTCCTGCTATTTTCCTACTAAACCATTCAGCAAACTACGACATGTAGAGAAAAGAATTGCAGTGTAGTGTAGTGCAGTGTATGCAATGTATTGTCGGCTGAATGCAGCCCAGGTATCCCCCCTCAGCTTCCCAGACAGGACTTGAACACAAGCCTGCAGTGTCATTGTCTGACATACTACCACTGAGCCATACCCCCAAGCAATATGGAAATAGATGCATACGTTACATTCCTTGAATAATATTGACAAAGACTACGTGGACAGGAAATGAGAATAGTTTCTGATGGGAACTCGTAATCTGATTCCATCAATGAAAACCACATGTGCCACTATTAATTAACTCTATTTTAAATAATCTTATTAAGTAAAAAAACAAAAACAAGCCATAATATAAAAGTATGCTGTCAGATTTATAAATAAAAAAAATTAATCAAAAATAAATAATCATTAATTAAATTATTTTATTTTTAAATTTCATGACAGATTATTATGTAAAATAATGCACAAAATTATATAAAATATTAAAATGTAAAATGATAACGATCAATAATAAACAGTACACTAAAATCCATTAAAACATGCATCAGGTGGTTGTGAGAAATGTGAACACTGTAATCAGCTGTTCATGAGATGACACAGGTGTCAGCGTCTAGATATATTGCGCTGTCTGTTCATGTAGGTCATTGATTCTGAAATAGACACAGAGTTTCTCACCTGTTGAAAACTAATTGGCAAGGTGGTCAATTCCCACCAATATTTTCTCAATTCTCTGACAAACCTTTTCAGGACTTGCCCTGTAAACTGTTGCACTTGCCATGTCTCAACAATGGCTGTTGACACCACATTGAATGGACAAATTACATTTCTGTTTTATATGCTCAATATCTCTAAATATACACCGGTAAATAATTGATAAGACTATCCAGAATATATATTAACTAGGAAGTCATAAAAATCATGACATTTTTAACCCTTTCCCTGTTGAATCATGTGAATTGATGCCAACCAGTTGCTCTTTTATTATAACCCGTCTACCTACAACTGTGAGATGGTTAAAAAGAGGGTTAAAATCATTCATGAAAATTCAATTCAGAACCTGTTTCGAAAAACTATCATTTCCGAGAAGTTCAATGAATCTTCTTCATTGGACACGCAAACAAAAGTGCATATTTAAACGTGAATACGACCAGATTAGCAAATATTTACAGGCTTTAAAAATTCAAACAATATCGACAAAGAAAAACATTGAAACACGACCAAATTGTTTTTGCCTATGGTTGTCAAAACAGAGGACAGATCGCGTATCCTAACTTATCGTTTTGTGTGTGTGTGGGGGGTGGGGGTGGGGGGTTTCCCTCTAGGCACTAGGTCAGACAGAGACTATGACCTTCTCTTTCATAAAATAAAAAATAGTACCCACCCAGCTTCACTACCTGTTGCAAATGAACACAATACCTCTCCAAGGCATTACCCTTTATTATTGTCGCTCTATAATGTGTTACAGGACATTATTTGGCAAATTACAATTTTATAAAGATTTTATACACAGGTAACAATGAGCTGGCTATAGCCCTGAAGGCGACATTATCACACGTGTCACAATTCATAAGAGGGAGGGTGTGATCGCGGGTGAAAGGATGCAATCAAAGTGTGACTGGCCTTCAAAAGTCGATGAAAGGAGATGCGATGAAAGGCATTCCGGCGATGAAAACTGACTGGTGAACGAATGAGTATTTGGAAACTTCCAGACAATTGTTGAATGACAATAAGTTAGACATTGATGAAGAGAAACCCTATTAGGATACTGTAGAAGTTTTAGAAAGTTACGATATCAATGCAACTTTAAAGGAATTGAGGGATAGTCTTTCAGATTAAAAATTGTATTTTACAAAAAAATGTTTTTATGTTAATGATATTAAATACATAATGATAACATATGAAAAGCAGTGTGAATTTAAAGGGGGTCCTGGGGTCATTGGAAAATCTGCAATGTTAAAGGTATCTGTAGGATCCTCTGCAATGTTAAAGGTATCTGTAGGATCCTCTGCAAATTAAAGACTTGACCATTAACATTGGACCTACGGAGAATGACCTCCATATTATTTTCTTAATTTCAAACACTGAAAAGGGTCTTCAAACTGATTTTCCTATCAATATTAATTAACCAACATGGCATCAAGGTATGATAAAAAAAAAATAATGTTCATAAAACATCAAGCCCAACATGTTGCAGGTCCTATCTTTTATGAAGCTCAGTTGTCATTTCTCAAAGCTCCTCGTACCTTCTCCAAGACCATAAGCTCTCTTATAGTGATCTCCAATACCTAGCGCTCGTGCACTTACGAGAGTGCTATAGTATCATTTTATTTTTATATTTTTTTGGTAATGGGGTTTATAGTCGCTTTCTAGAATCTTTCACTAACATCACGACTTGTCAGTTTAGGGCAGGAGGAAACCCGCAACATCCGTAGCACTGAATGTTGCAGTAAACCTGCAAGCACTTGCTGGTACTGACAGACCAAGGATGATAACTGTATGTGCCACTCTACAGACAGTGCATCCTACCAATATCGTGTCAGATTTGAACTTGGTACATTTTGTTCCGAAGTCCAACGTTCTACCACTGCGCTACATCCCGCCCCCGGTCTCATAGTGGATAAGAGCTAGAACTTTGAGAAACCATACCCTGATCTATGCATAGTAAAAGAGGAGTTGAGTTATATGAATGTTTTACAGTTTCTGATGTCAGTTTTCAGTTCTGAAGTATGACATTACAGCAGGTATCCTAAGGGCGAGTATTTGTATCACTATTTGGGTGAGTAAGTTTTAAAGTTAGTTTCTATACTTTTTTTTTTATACAATACATAAAAAGGTTATTTTACTGATTGCCTAGTTAGTCTGTTACTATGCCTTTGATCTATTTATCTATGTCACAACACTTGTTTTGACACTATTGTCAAATATCAGATGTCAACGTGCAAGTCATTCTTAGTACTGAGATTATGAAACGTCTTGAGTACTATTTCACGCTCAAGCTCGAATTTTATATGGGGATTTGTGAACAAAATTTTGAGTTGAGCATGAAATCGTACTAAAAAAAATGATGTGTACTCTCAGGACCTGGACTGGTTTTCATTAAATAATATATAGAATCCACCCAGAATCCTGTAAGCTTGTGACCTTCATATAATGACCATGAACTTGGATTGTTGTAGAAAGGATATATATGTAACAAATCCCCAGTAATCTACACTGGATAGATTTTAGTAAACCTGTAACGAGTCCAACAATTGACAAACGGCAACAGCAGCCGATGATGAGAAAGGACATAAACATAAATCAGCTTTTGCCCATTGCCCATTTCTCAAATGGGCTTTAAAGCGGACCACAGTTTGCAATAAAGCACCAACAAACTGGTCCTGACTAGAGCTTATCTTCAAGTCAATTCCGCAAGCAATAATGGACAATTACTTCACAAAAGGCCTTGTCCTTTCATTGTGAGTTCATGCCCATTTTCAGAGCCCAAATTACAGAAAACATTGCACACCAGTCACACATCAGCGATTTCCCGACCATTTCCAGCCCACTTGCCCATCTTTGAAGATAATCCCGTAAGCCAATGGTCCAGAAAAAAAGAGCAAATAATTGGCACCCAGGCCAAAGAAAAGAAGGGTGATAGTACATCCCCCTGCCGCAGTACCCTAATCACAATAAGGCAACTCTACGAATTTGCAAGCAGAACTTGATGGATGGACTAACAATGACCTTACACAAAGGAAAGAAAACATGTTTTATTGCCCAAGGAGGTCTTCAATTGAACCCATTTCAACTAATGTGCAACAATTTTCCACAGAAAGAAAAACAGCTCAGGTGGTCGTGATATTATCTGTTAACTTTTTAAATGCTGAATCGGATGGGTTTGGATTAAAGGTGGGTGGAACCCTGGATCAACGATATAGAGTCTCTATGGTATTATCTATGTTCTCTGCACTGATACAAATGATATTTTATCTTTAAATTGATGGCCACAAGAAAGCAAAGTTTAGAATAATATCAATGAAATTTTAGATGAACTTGATGTTGTTTCTTCCCTGATGTTTAATGCTTCTTTATCTGTCCTTTTGAAATCTCAAATTTGAATGTTTCTTTAAGAGTTTATTCCCCAGCAGTTCAGAGACTTTGTGGCAATGTCTCTTTGCATACGAAACTGAACTAGTTCAGTGAAATACGGTGTCCCCTTGATATAACACGGTTCGGTACACTGCTGATTTGGATATAAGGCGGGGTCAGACGTGGATCCCATTTTTTTTTGTTATTATTTACCTGTACTATTGTATAAGGCAGGTACTATAAGGCTGGGGGATATGTCATGGACCCCCAACTTCAGCGTTATATTGAGGGGACACTGTAACACACTTCTGAACAGAATTCAAACCCAGAATGTCAAAGGTTTGTAATCTGATGCAGTAACCACTGTGCTAGCACACCCCATGTTCTTGTCAAATACTATGATTATAGCAACAATGCCTCTTTTTTTTTAAATCTTGCCAAGACCAAACTTCTTGGTTCATAGGACTATGATGGAGAAAAAAATCTGTACATATTTATCTACACAAGTTTCTTTAATACTCTTTAGTTTGAATACATGCTAACATTATATAGAACTGATGAAAGCTTGATAGACTGCTTTCAAAGAGAACACTTTTTAAAATTTAAATATAACAAATATTTAAATAAAAATAAAGAAAATGAAAAATATCAAAAGAATTTATAAAAAAAAATTCAGAAATAAAAGAAACTTCATGGTTGTATTACATAACACTTGTCAAATATTTAGAAAAAGAGGTATTTACGTAAAAATGTTAAGATCAGTGACAGTCAAATGGGAGAGAATGATATGTGTTTACATGTTGGCATGACCTACAGTGTCACACATAATATACACAAGCTTACCTCGTAGATCTCTATCAGTCACATCTGTCAACGTACATCCAATATGAAAACACAAACACACTTTTATATCCCAGAGGAAAGCACTAGCATACCACGGAGACACTTTTCCTCTTCTTCCACGAGTAAATCAGTTCCATTACTTCCTATTTCAGAATCTAACTTTCACATCTTGTTATTTCAGCTTGTATCCTCTCGCCAGCCTTGCTAACATTCATTTCTCTCGGGCAATATATACATCACGGTTGTCAAAATTAATATTAAAATACAGTGGCTACATTCCGGTAGGTGATTTTTATTCCACTGATGGAGATATATACGATTTCTGGTATAATTGACGAATAATTTACTTTGGTTGTGTATGCTTCTCGGCAAATCTGTTGACAAAACATCTTGTAAAACGTTGGTCGGATGCCAGCACGATATTTAGTTGATTAGCGACCTTGGTACTATGCATAATAAATATGTGGCACTATTCAAGATTCATACATAACACTGCTTCAAGAAAATAATGCAATCTCGATTTTTAAATGTATTATAGAATGACCTCAGATTATTAGTATCAAATTTATTTTATTTTTCATCAGAATTATACCAAATCTTGGATCAATCCATTTTCGGTTGTTCTCAGATCTAGTCAGAATTGTAAATGTCTATGATGAGAAGATTTAATTCAATAACTGTGTGGTTTGTAATTGTAATTTCCGACCATTTTTGTTTCCATCTTGATGGAGACACTCTTAGTATACACATCACAATTATATCAAATAATAATTGTTTCAATTTTAGTTGTTCTCACAATTTTCTTCTCATTTCAAATTCCTGTGATGACATAGATTCCAAGCAACAAGATAACTGCAAGGTTATAAATTGCAATCTCACAGTTGCTCTTCTTGCTTCTTCCCAAAGACATCCTTAGCATCAGCATTAGGACATCCAGAAGTATCTTTGATTGGTCCAGCCAGTGTCCAGATACTTCTTTGCTCTGCCCAGAATACCCATTATCATCAGAATGAGCATGAGCAAAGTCCAGAGCTTCTTTTACCGGTCCACCCAATGTCCAGATTCTTCTTCATTCTTCATGGATACCCATCAGCATCAGCACAAGCATGAGCAAAGTCCAGAACGGTTTTCTAGAACTTACTTGACCAATCCAATCAATGTCCAAATTCTTCATTCTTCATGGACACCCATCAGCACAAGCTTAAGCATGCACAAAGCCCAGAACAGTTGTCCAAGTTTCTTTGATGGGTCCAGCCAGTGTCCAGATGCTTCCTTTCTCCATAGTGTGGAGAATGTCCAGAACAGTTGTCCAGAGCTTCTTTGACCACTCTACCCGGGGTCCAAAAGCTGCCATTGTGATGACCATCTTCTCAGCCATCTAAATCTTGGCAATGCTGGCTTACTCCACATCCTGGTCCAACTGCAAACAGAGAGAAACCAACGTGAAATTTAGAACAGGTGTGATGCAATAATATTATTGAGAATCAAGTTAAAACATTGTTTTTCTGATCATCTTCATAAATGTCTGAATCTAAACATTTATACTACAAAAAAACCACACCCCAAAACACAAAAAACAACAACATGAAAATAAATCCCAGTAAGTTAGTGTAATTATAGTGTGTTCGACAACAAATACAAATGTTTGAGTTCAATTCCCATCAGGTGTATGTGTGTGTGGTCTGTACTACTGTGTCATGTATCTCTGAAAAGTTTCACATGTGGAGAATTAGGAATTAAAATGCTACATATATGCATGCATGGCTATTATTTATGGTTTGTCAGTACCATCTACTATTGCTACTGTCTCTAAGCTGTAGCATGGTATCTACAGGTACTCCTCTGCTCATAATCAAACTGCACCATTATCACTCAAATTCTGAGTATGAAGTTATAAACCCAAAAAACTCTGGGTAAGAAATTATCTCAGAATAAAACCGATATGGTGGACAGTAGCATTTAACAAAAATTGTAGATCTAATTAAAAAACCAATAGTCATGAGACCAATGGATACACAAAGCTATCACTACCACTGACACTGCAATGTCTTCTTACAATGGGTGTCATTCATTGTTAAGACATCTTGATATTACTTATTCTCATTGGATGGCAGTTCAAGTAATGCCCACTGATATGTAAAGCTAATGTCAAGATATGCCCACTGACAAGTAAAGCTAATTTCAAGTAATGCCCACTGACAAGTAAAGCTAAATTCAAGTAATGCCCACTGATAAGTAAAGCTCATGTCAAGTAATGCACACCGATATGTAAAGCTAAATTCAAGTAATGCCCACTGATAAGTAAAGCTCATGTCAAGTAATGCCTGCTGATATGTAAAGCTAAATTCAAGTAATGCCCACTGATAAGTAAAGCTCATATCAAGTAATGCCTGCTGATATGTAAAGCTAAATTCAACTAATGCCCACTGATATGTAA
>JAUTBQ010042110.1:0-17901 GCA_032361185.1 Lepetodrilus ovalis
TTTGTACTCTTTTGTGGCTACTATGTACTTGGAGTCGTAAAAACTATGCTGCCCTCCTAAGTCTTGTATGCCTATGGCTACTTTAGGCAAATACTCATGATAAAATGGGATTTGATATTTAAAAGCAGAAGAAAGATCACGTAAAGTGGATAAACCACCAAAATATCTGTATTTTGATTGATCTTTATATTCAATACTTGATAAACGACCTATGAGCTCAAGATTTGGTAGAAATCCAAAATTTACAAAATAGTGTTTAGCAGTTAGCTCAGGTTTTGAAACACCCCTTCTTATATAATCTATTTGATTTGAAAGTTGTAACTCTACGAGTCCCTGCTCAATAATTTCTGCATTAGGAGTATTAATAACCCCTGTTGTACCTTGCATACTCATAGAATTATAAAAATTATCAGCTTGGCTAAGTGTAGTTACTAGTAAATACACAAAAAAATATTTATACATAAAATCAACTATATCCTCAGTTTTTAATACTTTAACATAAAATATTTAAAAATAGCTCTTAATTAAACTTCTTACTTAACAAATTGTTATTAAGGATATTTCACTTTTTGCTAAAAAACGAAATGGCAGTGTTGTAAAACCAAGCCCTTTACTAACATGTAAATAACAACCATAAGAACTCTTATCATTTACTGATATTTTTTCTCCCGAATCTTCTTTTAAAATCATAGAAATCATACCAAATGGAAATATTTGTCCACCATGTATATGTCCTGATAAAATAAGGCTAATACCGTATCGTTTTTCACAAAATCTTATAATAGGTCTATGGGATAAAAGAACAGTGATGTTATTCTCTCTTATATCAATCAAGGTTTTATCTATATCAGGATCTATAGATAGATTCAGCAGTACTCTGTTGATATGACAGTACTCGGGAAGCGACCAGGACAGTGCAGTACAAAGAAGTCGCACCAACCAAGCAAATCATACTATTACGATACAAAGCTAACACACTTCCCTGAGATTAAATTACCTTCTAGAGATTTCCTATATAACCAGCATCATGTCGAGGATACACGCACGGGCATGTCGTCTGTACACCTGTGACGGGATGTAACATACATGTGTGTACTGTCGTACAAGCCATGGCCTGGGGGTAACAGCGGAGGGGGAGAGGGTGGGGGGTATCTCAATCAGTGAAGTAACACACGATATGTTAGTCAGTCACTGGGCTACACATCGATGCCTGCTGCATCTGTCCTTAGTTCACGACAATCTACAAGACGCGTATATAAAGTATACACTGTCACTGATTCCTAGATAACATAGACATATGCTGCTTACCTGTACGCTCTGGCGTTAGCCGACTTACACCTGCATAGCCTGTGACATCCAGACATTCCGTTCAGCAGTCAGTTGCTCGTGTTGACATGATGACCCACTCAGGACGGCGTCACGTGATGGCGGAGTTACCCGAGTGCTTCCGGCAAGGCAACAAGTCGAGTTTCTCTTTAAAATAAATAGACGTGCTGTAGGCCTAGCGGTTTTATTGACTGTGGAGGTCCAGTTATAGCAAACCAAGTGTTTGAACATTCTGCTTAACACAACATTAAATGCCTACACAGTTACAAACGGACGTCTGAAGAAGATACTAACTATATGCACAGGACACTGTTATAGGTCCAGTCACTTGCTATATGCTACACATTTCAACAACCTGCTATATATGCTGCACCGTTTATACACACTACTGGATATAGTCTACTATATTTATATCTTGGTCATTGACATTGACTAAGTCAGGACACATATTCAGTTGTTCCTATACGACTTGTATGCCTTCAACCAATAATACACATGATATTATAGGCTAAACCTATATATAATTCTATTTTTATGTAATAATGTGCGTATTTATATTACGCAGAAGCCATGCTCGAAAACCTGCGATACATTGTTACCCAGGTCAATGTATAAAATTAATGCGCACTCTGAATACTTTGTCGTATATTACTACTCACAGGTCGTATATTACTACTCACAGGTCGTATATTATTACTCACAGGTCGTATATTACTACTCACAGGTCGTATATTACTACTCACAGGTCGTATATTACTACTCACAGGTCGTATATTATTACTCACTGAAGAAATGATACCGGTAATCTTGGTTTATAAAGTAGACATAATTTTCAGTGTCTACGTTAGCTGTTCGTAGCGATGCAAGTTTAATGTTTACAGAGTGATAAGCATGTTCTTTTCATCCGGATATTTCTTCGCTCATTTGTACATTTTTGTGTGTTCCTCTCTTCAAGACTGACATTTCAAGCTACTCTGATAACTTTTTGTTTGTTTCTCCTTCCTGTTTCAGTGTTTCACGTGCACGTGGTCCTATGCATGTTTCATGCGCACGTGACCGTATGCAAGTGCAGTTGGAATGATTCAGGCACGTAGTTCAAGGTCAAATGTGTGCATTTTCCTGGAGGGCTGTCATTGACATTGTACTAAAAGAAGACGTACACAAATATATAGATACCTTTTTTTAATATCTACATTTCACTACACACAACTATTTACATGAATGCAACTGGAAAAGACAGTAACAATAAAGTTAAAGCAAACCTTTGCTAGATGGATTCAGTACAGTTCTATGTCGGTACCTTGTTGAGAGTTGCGGGTAGTTGTGTGTATAAACCGTATTCATTTCTGGACATTGACACTTCCGGTCACGTGTATCAGACTGGGTATTGTCTAACTCTGAAACAGTACCTGTAGGCAACTTCGCTATCTTAGCCGTGAGAGGTGTGTCAGCGAATGCAAACGATGATTGGCTCCGTCACACGGAAAGACTGTGTTTAACACCATGTGGCGCTACCCATAAGATTAACACCTAGTACTACGAATACGTCACGATATAAATACTTTTTTTTCTCTCCCGCTGCTAAAGTAGTGACATTCATCTGATGCTGTAAAGCAAAGAATGGCATCCCATGCGTTATGCATGATCAGTGTGAACTCTGCTGTAATCTCCCAGTCACACCACCGTTAAGCGAATCCACACAGCCATGCCATATCGTACTTCTTGAAACTCAATAACGTTAGACATACTTGATGCAAATAACATGTTATATTCCTAAATATCGCTAAATAATTTGAACCATGTCAACATACCACTTATATAGTCAATCGAAACCATACACAAGATTGTATGCATATTTTTATAAACTTGTTTCGATGGATCGAACATTCATGATACACTGTATGTGACAACCATAACTTCACACCATCTGCAAAAGTTCTATGGTAGCTAGACATTGTTGCCATAGCAAACATATTACCCTTTATATACACATTGATGATATACATTAATTACATACACATGTACACGGGATTTGACAGTGAAGTATTATGACAATGTTCACTCTTATTCAAGGTGAAATATCTTGGTACGTGATAAGAAGCACGTTATGGGAACCCATTTCATAGAAATACTCACAACTAACGAAATTCAGATTGAATAACGAGATGAATAAAATGAAGTTTATAGCTTATTATTTTTTTCTTAAATTCAACACAACAATGAAGGTTTACGTTTGCATATGTAAGTAAGACAAAGATAGATAAGAAAACGTCAAACAATAGCGGTATTTCATACACTTAGCTGCGCAAGTGATGTTCACGTTCAGAACATATCAACCCTCTCCCTGTTGGATTAAACAGACACTGATCTTTAGGGCATCTCCGGTCGCCTCCAGCACGGAGAGAGTTAATACGGAACCTTTTACATGCTTTCAATTAATTTTTATAAACATGTATATTTAATAAATGTCGATAAATACATTGTTCTATCTCTCTCATTATCATCGGAATACTAGTGCCTGAAGAAATTCATCAATGGAATCTATTGAAATCCAATTATTATGAATTACGCTGTAATCAGCATGCACACACACTCTCCGTACATTTCGACGGTTACAACGTAAGCTACAGAGAGGCCGCGCTGCTCCATGTCCCGGATGTATGGCAGTCCGTAAGCGCCATAACGACACAGTCATTGGTCTGTCGAGTAAGCCCATATTCTCTACTTCCTCTCCAGCTGTCTACAGATGAGGACGGGGACGGGGGAATGGTGGGCGACGTAGTCACTGACGCTCCCGAGCAGCGCCCTCTTCAGCTTTCCCCGACCCCGCGTTCCCGTCACGATCATAGAGGCGCCCTCTTCGGCGGCGGCCGCAATGATTGCCTCCCCTGGTTTGCCGTTCCCTTTTCGGATCTTACCGTGCATCTAGACAAGAATACATTAAAAAAAGAAAACATCAATACAACTTTCCTTACGAAAATCAACAAGGTGAATCAAGAACCGTCACTTTATCATAGATTGGCATATGAACAGTTATCATTGCCACTGCTGATTCCTGTTCAAATAAAGAACAATACTGCAATCATTAAAATAGAATACCACATTGTCTCTCTTCATATTTGTGGCTGGGTAAATCGCGAGACTACCGACAGTTCTATACAGCCAAGGAGAATCAGCTTCAGATATGATTTTATTCTAGACTGAACCATATTGGATACTCAAGTGTCTGATCATATCAGGAAATGCAACTTACCAACAAGAGTTTAATTATGACTAACATGAGCATAAAGACTTTGTAGTTTGCCTTTAACGATTACTATAGATATTAGACTGACGATATGTTCCAAGGAATGAAGTCGAAGTTACTAAAGCTATACGCACTCCTGCATTGGCCATGAGCGTCCCAAACTTCTCCTCTATAGACTTCAATGCTTCCGTGTATTCCTTAAACATCTTGGCAGTTCTTCCTGGGCCTGTGAACAGAGAAGAAACCACGTCAATGGTAGCACTGGGTGCACTTGCCGGTCTTCCTGGAAGTGACGTCAGATAATGGCCGCCTACATGTGACCTTAAGACCAGCCTTGATGTTATCAGCAAATATTCACCAAGATACTTAGCTAACATGCTTTTATCTGACAATATATACGCATGATTGAAGATACAACGTACAGGATTGTCTTTGAATACAAGACTCCTTCATACAATTCTTATAGGTCTAGGCATATCGTAATTGCATGTGGACTGGCATCGTTACTATTAGTATTAGAGGTGTATCGACATAAGACAAACAGTTACTTTGCATACTGAATTCAGTCTTATATTGGGATGTACTAATATTACGAACATATGGCTATTGAATGTCCACAGATAAATCACAGTCAAATTACTGGAATACTGATTCATTAATATTCATGGACTACAAAGTGAGATATTTCAATAGCAATGGTATCTTTGGACATTGATGTGTTTAGTAAATGATAGCAAACGATATTTGTGTGATATATTCAAGACAAAATCATGCAGAATTCTCGTGAACACATCGTATTATATCATGTACATTCTTTATAAAGAATCAGAGAGTGTTGATAGAGGGAGGAAAATAGTGCTATGGCTTGCATACAAATACCATTACATGGACTTTAAAATTATTTTTACAGTAGTGAACATCCTACTAGGATGCCGTTCGGTATAGCCTATCTAAGATATAAAGCTTTGTCAATATCAAGTGTTGTAACCTAACCCTAATAAACCAAATCAATTCTCCAATTCTAGGGGAGGGTGAGGGGCAGGCCGTGTGAAGCCCCACTCTGCATTCTAGAACGACTTGATTCCGAAATTGAATACCATAATGGTTTCCTAGCAGAACGATCAGATTTAGCTTTCCAAAATTATCAGCAATTCTCGCCGATTGTAATTCTCCTCCGAAGTCGTGTGTCAAGTCAGGCCATCGAGTACATCAAAACCAGCCCCAGGGGCATTATCTGATTATATACAGTTACACAAATAGCAAATACACCTACTAAACTGTCCATGCGTGGTTAGCGTCCATCATCTTGTATTCGAGTTAGACAGATAGAGAGAGAGAGAGAGAGAGAGAGAGAGAGAGAGAGAGAGCGAGGGAAGAAAGTGTCTCTGTGTGTGTATGTGTGTGTGTGTGTGTGTGTGTGTGTGTGTGTGTGTGTGAATGAATGAATGAATGAAAGCATTCATGAACGAGAAAGATGATAGTCAAGTTCGTATGGATTACCTCCCTTTTGTGATAGTCCTCGAGTAACGGCATAACATCACAGATTTCGATGAACGCGAAGAACTATATTTGAGAAATACATGAAAACTACATGCATTTATGATACTTATTATCAATTCTATATTACCAAAATCCCTTTCGGTAATCAACATTGTGGGGAAATTAGAGCTAGCTAGATTTTCCAAAGTATAGATAATTATAGCTACGTTCCGTTTATTCATATACAATATGAAACTATCGAGTGTTGGGGAATAAGTACATAGTAAATAACAACTATTGGATGGAAAAAACACTCACACGTAAATAGTCTCAGATAGAAATTCGTTTGTCCATTAAATAGGTCGAACATCTGTGATAGTATGCTTTTAACGAATGTTTTTTAATGAATCAAGAACACGTTTCTATTATCTTATCTGCAAACGAACGTTACTGCCGTGCTAATAGGGACCAGAATGCATCGCAGACAGGGCATTAGTTACAGAACCCAACTTTATTATAAGTGTCAAATTTGCTGGGGAAAAGGATGTACTGCAAGTAATGTTCAAAGTGCTTACCCTTAATGTGCATGTATATGTAGGTATGCAAGTCTGCACGAGTGGTGTATGCTTCAGTAAATATTCCAGCAATTATAATCAGTATTATGTACAACTAATATGACAATATAGTGCATATATGTATGCGAAATAATAACACATGTTATATAATAACACATACATGCCAACTGGTACATGTTGTTTACTGTACAAGAGTTAGTTTTGGATATGCATCAAATATTAAAACATCAAATAGTATTCATTTACGTTAGTTAATACAGCATTGGTGCACACGTGTCACGTGACTTGTACGATATCTCGTGTTATCTCCTACGCGAAATTGATTCCAGTATGGCTTCCTATCTGATACTGATTGGTCAGCCTTGGTCAGCGAATATTGACACTGTCAGGCGTGACGTCACACATCTGCCCGACTCTCACGTCAGTTCCCAAGCAGATGAAAAGATATCCCAAAACAAATATTTTTTCTTGCAAAAACTATGCAAATGTTATCAAATAGCAGTGTGCAATAAATATTACGGCAACAGAGAGATATAAAGTACTTTGCTATTTGCCAAGCGCAGACGGCCAGAGAAATACGTCCTTCAGACTTTTCCGAGGATTATATTCAAGATGGTATCAAAATATTAAATGTTATGTTTGTTTAAGTAACGTAACACAATTACAACCTATACAAACAATATGGCTTGGATACAGGGTAGATTCATGGGACAATTAGCTGCACATGCAGTTCAGGTAATGTAGATAGGAAACATGTTCATGGGGTAAATTCAACGAGAAAATACACGTAGCAGCGTTTCCGGTACTGCAAATACCGACGTCTTCTCACACCTGGAGGTGCCCATCTCATCCACAACTCCCCCTCCCCTACATCTCCCCCGCCCCCACCCAGACTGAATGCACCACCCATCTCATCTGCATTCCCAACAGGACAGACACCACACTATGTTACTTCAGAGAGGATACAGAACAAAGAACAGTACATGCAGGGTATATACAATCGGTATTCACCATCCTTATATATCAACATGAATAGTGTTTCACTTGTGAATGTGCATATGACAACTACTATGGTTTTTATGGCGCCAAATCCTTGTTCGAAAGCATGCTCAAAGCGCTACACCATTACCCCGGTCATTGGATCATTGTGCACTCATGTAATTCATTCTCAACTCCCTGGGGAGTATGTAACCCAAGATGCCGTTGAAGGTGCTACATGGTTATCACTCTCATGTCCAGCTCATCCGTCCGGTTACTACTAGCTGATCACAACGATCGCTGGCATCCGTATTTAACTACAACCTCAACTACAATTTCATTTATCAAGTCGTGATGCATTACCTTGGACATTTAATATCGACAACACCGGGCTGATAGCGAGAATTTATCGATGTGTTGATATTAAGATTAATCTTCATGTTTTCGTAACCAAGGACCTTCGGTCACGGAACACACTGCTATCGCCGTTGCACACAACGGGAGCAATAGCAGTGCAATCTACTCCCAGCAATACCATTCTCCTAATACATGTAGATATTTGTTTAACATTGCGTTAAACACATCTCAAGGTCCAAACACAAAGCGTTTAAAGGAAGCAGTGGATCAATGCGCCTAAGCACATCCATGATTGTAAATTGTATAGGGATGTGTATTTTACGGGCTACTTAACAAATTGAAAATGTGGGTAGTGCGCTGATTATCTGGGTTTTCTAAGAATGTGCGCATGTTCCTTTATGCTCGGACTACTGTTGACAACAAATTGAAACGTGTTAATTATACACCACGTGTACCGGAAATGTATCTCTAGTCTGCTACGGGAATGCTTTTAAAGATTGCACTTCGAGTAGGCTATTATGGATGTGTCTGCTTGACCTTGACTGTACAACCATGACTGTACGCTTGCGGCTTGGTCACCGTGACCCTCCGCCTGGCCACCCTTACACCACAGTACGACTGGTCACCTTTACACCACAGTACGACTGGTCACCCTTACACCACAGTACGACTGGTCACCCATACACCACAGTACGCTTGATCACCCATACACCACAGTACGGCTGGTCACCCATACACCACAGTACGCTTGATCACCCATACACCACAGTACGACTGGTCACCCATACACCACAGTACGACTGATCACCCATACACCACAGTACGACTGGTCACCCTTACACCACAGTACGACTGATCACCCATACACCTAATTACGACTGGTCACCCATACATCACAGTACGCCTGGTCACCCACACACGTCATTACGACTGGTCACCCATACATCACAGTACGCCTGGTCACCCACACACGTCATTACGACTGGTCACCCATACACCTCGTTACGACTGGTCACCCATACACCACAGTACGACTGGTCACCCATACACCACAGTACGACTGGTCACCCATACACCACAGTGGTATCATGTACAGTGCGTGTGTGGGGGCGGTGGGGGAGGGGTGTGTGTGTGTGTGTGTAAGTCGACCATTTTATTACAGATTTCATATCCGTTACAGCGCAATGTTTGGATAGAGGCAAGTCAACAGACACATCACGGCTACAGGCAGAACAATGCATTATTCCATGTGATGTACGACACAGACTGCAGTTGATGACAGAGATGAAAGAACGGGACGGCCTATACGTAACGCCACTGGCAATTCTGTCTAGGAATAGAAGATCCATATCAACACTGCCAGTATTGTCTTAGGTTCTCTTGTAGCTGTGAGCAACATATACAGCTCTCCGTGTCTGAACGAGCTCATTGAACCCGTTACTTTTGGTCTCAGGCACATCCAGCGCTTTCTGCAATACACAGGCCATTTACAGACTGCAACGTAGTTCATTAAAGACATTATCAAGGGCGCATGCCCCTGCGACACGTACGATGAAGCACGCCATGTCTTGAGATCGTGCAGTACCAACAACGTTGATGAAAGAAGTCGTAATAAGCTTGGAGACTATCAGGAGAGAAGGCAGAATGTGTTTGCTGTGGACGACAGAGACATTAGTGGACTTGTAAAGAAACATAATTAAAGAGGACAAGTTATCCGCCTTGAGTTTGGATGATAATCGACCTTTGCAAAGACATCCAAATGGAATTGGACATCTGGGAGATGACGACCTTCGAGGAATCGTGGCGATGAAAAGATAGTGCTTACAGATCACCATACATTGTAACTGTCACGGATCACCATAATGGGTACAGGAAAGACACCCCGTACGACCCTAAGAATAGAGCCGTTAGTGGTTTTTCACATAACATGCTATGGGTCGATAGTAGAACCTCCTGGGTCTGTCAGTATCAGCCGGTGCTCGCAGGTTTACTGTAACATTCAGCGCTGCGGATGTTGCGGGTTTCCTCCTTTCCTAAACTGACAAGCAATGAGATAAGTAAACGAATTAAATATTGAAAGCGGCTCTAATCCCCAAATAAAATAACATTTTAAAAAATTGTCAAAGTATTACGCAAACGCCGAATGAGAAGTTTTGCTAAATCGGGACACTCACTATCTGTAATATATTATTCATATACAGAACTGAATTTTCATATACCTAAGCGATGCAGTTTCACTTCGTAGGCAAACGTCTTATCGTACAAAAAGTGCCCGTATGTAGGCATGGAAACTCTCTAGCCAATCAATAGAACATTGACAGACACTTCCTTGGAATAGATTGCTACATGCATTGTCTACTTGGTTATCTCAGATAGACGACCATGGGAAATTACTGCTACCTGCACTGTCTGTGTGTGCACGCCTCGACATACACGTCGCTATAGCTTACCAACAGAAATGTGAGTTGGCGTTGGAGATAAGAAACATAACGATAGTTAGATTACTCTATGGGTTGTATTTGCTATGCGAATTCAAGTCAAGTACAATTTAGCGAGGAATCCTGAACGGTAGTTCTTATGTTGACTGTACTAACACCCAGCCTAGAAATACTGTTGGACACTTGCCATTTTGATGAACAATCTAAGCCAAGCATTCACGTAATTGTTTACAGATGCAGTAATGGGGAGGGGCAAGTTTGCACAGTATAGTTGTACTCACGCACGGATTATGTTAAGCTGTATAATAATCAAAATTGAAATAATATTGTGGATACTGTCTTGTATATCGAACAGCTGAGGAATTTGATCACGATAGGTATTGTCGATCTAGATAATAGCTATCGAATTGCAATAGTTTACTAATTGAAGATACTGTTATCATAAATGTTCAGAATTTTATGAAGGTACATGCATACATTGAACATGATACACAGAGTATGTTTTCAACTCATAAACCGTGTTGAAAGTAGTCATTCCTAGTAACAATCCACCGAAGGACTTTTCGACCTCAGATTGAAAGCAGTGAGCTCTAATAGCATCTCCTTGTCGTAGACACCTCACTGGGACATCAATGCAACCACGCACTCGATACCTCCAGATGATGCAATGACAACGGCAAGGGTATACCCGCACCTGGCAACCGCAGCACGCGATGTTCCAGGAACCACGTGCTGGTCTTGGAGCCACGTTGTGGTACCTGTCTACCTGGTGCTGAGACCACGCCCCTTACCGGTGAGTGACAGGCAGGTATTCCGTAGCTGGCATACAGGTACAGAGCTCGCGGTGCTACCTGGCGTGGTTATACGTTCATTGCACGCCAGAGTTTTGGCATTACTCGATGAATGCTTTTCAATCGTCAGTATGCGGGTATCCGGTGAAAGCTTGCTAAGTAATGTTATCACAGAGTGTGGTACTTTGAGCATTATAAGGTACACAGGGTTAATTTACAAGCAATCCAGGGTGAGGTGTAAGTCTATAATTATAACAAGTACGTTCAATAATTTTCGATATAATACGAACCTCGGTATACTTGTAGCACCTGTTGTACGGCTTATGAATAGTAAACAATAAATATTTCATACTAGCATATAATTGATTCACACGTTTTTAATTAGAAGTGTTCTTCTCATCTAATAGAAAACGATGTCATGTTTATACATTCTTTACATGTCTGAATTAACAAATAAAAACTCCAGTTGATATTATGCCAATTACATTATGTACTACTAAATACCTTGGCAAAAAATAAAGTAAACGATAGTGTTATAGGTGCATTATTCGTGTTCGTGGTGTTATTACACATATTAACAATGTATCATTGCACACTTACACGAATAACATGTAATGTGAATATAATCTAAAAAGACCTCACTCTATTATTTATAAGTATTGGTCTGCTGAAACTTAAACACGCCATATGTCTATCCACTAGTATTGCACCAAGAGCAGCACTAAATAATGCATGTACACGTACTAGACATCTAGTACACTAGGAACCCCTGCTTCTTGTACTGACAGTGTCCGTGCTGTATGTGCTTTCCCTACACGCCATCATGGTATCCTTTCACGAAGCTCTCTTATCCATTAAGAGATCATAGAGCTCTCTTTGCAGTGCATTAGCTATCGGCAAAAAGAGGGCTATATGGTTTCTTAGTGGATAAGAGCGCTTCGTGAAAGGATACCCTGGACTACTCGTACAACTATCGCGGTGAGGACACTCTCGCTTTCTGGCAAACTACACGAGGTTATACGTTAGTAATAACAAACAACTATTGGTATACTGTGAAAGTAGTTGGCAGTTAGATGTATGTATGGTAGGGACTTAAACAGCAACATCCCTGTAGCACAATCAGCACTCGCCGTGGTCTAGACTTTACGATATATACGGTAAATCGACACATTGTTAATTTTTAATGTACATATGCCTGACTATTGAACTGGCTGATTGTGCAATATTGTACATATTCCATAAACATTACTACCTATCTAGAATACAATCGGTTTTTATGTGTCTCACTCGTGCAATGGCTGATTGTGTCTAGCACGACATACTAAAATAATATCTACGAAATTCATTTTCTTTCTATTTCTGACATTACTTTTTTTAGTATGTATATACTATATTCTATGCCGTGTAGAATACGCTTGGCAAAGCTTCCCACGCTACTGACCGTGTTTTCCAATGGAGATAATATGTTTACCAGTATATCATAGAGCCATCAGTAAGGTTGTGAGTAAACCACAGTTGATGTCGGGTAAGCGGTTATATATAGGAACATATAGGTATGCTTAAACTGTTTACTGCACAATCTTAATGTATACCGTTGAGAATCCTTCTCGAACATTGACACAGTATCTTACACATGGCCATCATAATACACCAGTAATTAAAAAGCCATACCGCAAAAAAGAAAAAGAAATCGGCAATGGTTAATATGATATTCGAAAACATGTTACTTTCCTAGATCAGCATCAAGTGTATATTTGACATACACTTTTAATAACTGCCAAAAAACTAGCCACATTTACACGATAAACATTCTACGTCATCATTGATAGATACGAGCACTACACATACATATCAACGACGACAGCTTATAGATAACTGCGCGCCGAAGTCTCAATATAACTTGGCTTACAAATAAATCTTTGACCTTCTGCTCACTGGGACCTGCTGAAGACGAATGTTACCGACATGGTTGTGAAGCAGCTGTTGAGAGGATGCCGTAGAGTAGACACACGCCTACACTACAGATTAGCACACCTATCAACACACCTACACGAACACTACACACCATGATAACACACCCGTCAACATGCAATACTATAGCATCCTTCACATGCACGTGTTCAATTTATTTCAAGGTCAGATCATCGTGTAAAAGTAGATCAGTGTTTACATATTTGGATAAAGTAAATAACTGGAGTAACTTTCAGAATTACAAACAAACATACCCGAACGTTTAATTATGCGCATGCATGTATTTAGGTAATCAATCACGATATTCCACAAACGTACATGCATGTGTTTTATTAACATTTGATTAGTATGAAAATATGGCAATATGCATGTGTCTACAAGTAAAGAGCAGATTAGCTGATGTTATAGAGAGCTGGTTGTAATATTATTTAATGTATGATAGCATCCTGTCATGTACAAGCTCAAGTAATTCAATACTGGGTAGAGGTTCTGTATAAGCGTGAAATAATCAATGCCTCAAACTTTAGCAACACTGTATCTTAATTGGATTAAATGTAAACTGTATTGCGTTGAACACAAAGAACACCCCAAGTTCACCAATGTTGTCAGTGCAAAGATATAATAGTTTATAGAACATGCACAAGTGATAGACAGCCGATTGTCAGCAGATTGTCAGTGTTAACAAGATATCAGAGTATAAGTACACTAGCATAGCAAGCTATCCGTACCCTTCTTCCCACCTGCGTGAGACATACCTGCGGGAAAAGAGAACATATTAGCTACAATATACAGAGTCTAACACTCTGCGCACACACACGTAACTATGACTATTAAAAACAGTCTATAAACTTCTGTATACACACACACCTAAATCTATTAAAAATAATGTGTTATTAGTTTAGTTAAGTATTTCTACCCTAAACTTGCATCTATTAAGTTCACTTAGAAATATGTGTAGGCGGCTGTATTGCGAGAACACTGTGTGTTCCTCTGTAACACCAACACACAGGTTATGAGAGGACTACTATAACCAGCGTAAACGAGAAACGAAACATGATGTTCCGGAACCAATATAATTTACGCCAACCAAGGTGCCGACGGACAAGTCAGATCTGCATCGATACGGGGTCATCACTCCAGTGCGTGGAGGTGGGATGGCTCACAGGAGCTGACCTATAACACTTACAGTACACACGGAACGCCAAGTACCGTATTCGACCGTTCTGGAAACATCCGCCTGGTGCCACCTCTCACGAGTGCCGCAGATGCACTACGGGAATGTGACTAATAGCAGCCAGAGATGAGCAATATAACTAATTCCTGGGTGTAAATGTACGGAAACCTTCACCTTTAAGAACGACTGCAATTGTCTCGTTATTGTTAATGTTCTCCGCGCTAGGAAAGCCTATTTAGCTCATTGACGGACAGGTGATAGATCAGTTCGGGATCCGATTCCCCAAGTTACACGCTGGCATTAGCAGCGTCTGACAATTATTGTGATAGTGTTTGTTTCCTGGGAGTCTGCTGTAAGCTGTGTAGGGCCCCAATGAGAGGAAGTCTACACAATTAACTTGCTAGTACCAACAAATTAGATGTCCGTATTGGGATTACCGCATCAATAGGATACTACCCGAAACAGTATTATCAATGTGGCGGTTACGAAGAATTGATAGTCAAACAAAAGTCAAACAGATTTCAATGCAGAATAGATTCAGCTATTGCCACTGGTAAGAAACGACCACTTCACGAATGAATAAATGCATATTTTCCATCAGGTTCTAGTCAGGAGATAAATTGTTAAAATTGCGAAGTTCATGGCAGGTTGTCGTGGGTTACCTATATTGAATGGGAAAATAGTATTCATTTTGACTTTGGGGTCTAATGATTTTTCTGTCGCCACAATACAATGCTACTATAGATCCCGCTGTGTTATAATGCTGACGAATCTAAGACTAATGCAAGGAAAAATAATTAAATATTAGCGTACACTTATAAATGAATGATGTTCGTGTAACTGCGCGACCAGAACTAACAGCATTCATGCCAGATGAAAGCCGTTACAAGCTGGAACACTACTCAGTATTGCGTCCATACTGTGATGCATTTCATCATACATCTGACTGATGATGCAATCTGTAAGCTGAGCGTCTTCTTCTCATGCAATGCATAACAGAGCCTTCCGTCTGAAGTATGTTCCCCCGGCACCCATAACTCGTGAATAGCAACACGTAGGAACAAACAGGACCAGGTGCCTTAACACACCCTCTCAAGTTTGGACAGTACACTCACGAACGGAAGTTCGACTTCCAGCATACGAACACTTAACCCTTTCTTTGAGGATAGACACAAATCTGCCCCAGGCCATCTCTGGCGCTATCCCACCAGTTCCCTGCTGTTAATGAATGTCACCCGGCTATCAGAACCACGGTGCTACCGGTATGAAGCTAGGAATTAAGAGAGGGGGTCCTATAAACACGCTGAGAGCATCAGGAGAAGGTAATCTAGTCTATTAGCAAGAGCGAGGCACGGAGCTTGTGGAGATAACCTCTGACTGGTATTTTGACAACGGTGCCACAAGTCAATGAGCGATTCTGAGTTCTCTGCATTTGGTGTTGTCAGTGATATTGAAGGATGCTGAAGGTAGATGTACGTAATTTAAGTTAGTGTGCGTTGTGTTTACAGCGGGGATGCGTTGTCTGTTAATGCGTACCCATAGGGTGAAACAGGTGAATATAATAGACATTGGCATCAGACCTACATTTTCCTAAAGGGTCGTCGTCGTATCAGTAGTCCATGCATACATAGAGAATTAAGTCGTGTCCAGGTATGACGTATGCTTCCATATAACATATAGTACGAACACATTACAGTACGCTCTATTCCGGAAACACAGTCTCATCATAGTTGTAAATATTATTGATTGCAATTAACATATTTGGGACCCGTTAGAAGTGTAATTTGCAGGAACCAATTTTCTCGTTAGAATAGCTTTAGCCAACCAAAAAGTGTTGTTGTGATAAATGTGTTTCATGCGGTTCCTTAGCATTTGACTTAAGATCAATAGTAGCTACAATTGTTTTGTGCAACGGGACTCCTGTACATCCAACTGGTGATTATTGCAGGAAGATGTATTGCAGTCTGGCATATAGGCGCAATAATACGTCAACTACAGCATTACGATACTCAACCATTATTGATTATATTGTTTTCATTAATTATAAAGTTCTATATAGTTTATGAGATTGTTGGTTTGGCCATTTGTCAGCTCGGAGATGCTTTAAGCGATCGGATTAAACGGAGGAAATTAACCAAACGTGATATTTCCTTATGATAAGTGAAGTGATCACGATTTTACCCGGGCAAAAGTGCTAGCCTTGAAACATTTCCTCCTAATGTTGTTGCTTGGGATCCGTTAGACGGCAGTATAATGACGTTCTATCAGCAGTAGCAGCATGATTAAACCCCGTGTACTATAAACACAGTTCCTAGAAATAGTCCGCCAAATCACGTGTCTGCTAGTGGTATTGTAAACAAATTAAAAACTGTAGAAACCAATATAGAAATTGAAACTGTTCAGCTCAGAATAACGCAGAAATGAATGCAGTACACCCGTCAAGTGAAGACAGTACACCCGTCAGGTGAAGACAATACACCCGTCAGTTCTCTGGTACAAATACATTGGACGTTCACCAGTCCACTGTCGTCACTAAGTTAACATAAAGTTGAAACGAGAACAAATACGTACTAAATTACGGAATGACACATATACCAGCATAAGAAATTCAAGCCAAAAGTGTGTTGGAACATTCTCTCTGAAACAGGACCATGCCGATCCAGGGATTCGAACCCGAGTTGCTGGATTGTGAGTCCAACGCTCTACCGACTGAGCAAAAGGGGTAACCCCGCTGGCCGAGACCAGTAGGAGCATCTTATATCACAACAAGAATAAGTACGTATCTAGCATGGCAATGAGAATAGTCTTAGATGAGGTCGTAACCGCAGGTGGATACGTGTTTGATCCCATATTGAAATCGTACCGCATTTACTACTAACTTCCAGAACGCTTAAATTACAAGCACATTAAAACATGACATAAGTACTACATATTTCACGTTAAATGCATATGCATCTCACCAAATTAGACAATAACAGGTGCATAGCATGCAACTAAAGCTAACTGAATATATAGACATGTATGGACAACAACCGGTCTAAGTATAAGAAATTTGCGTTTTTTTTCCATTCAAACTATCGGTGACTCGACAATATTGCAAAGCTTGCCAGAAGGCATACCAATATTGTCTGGAAGAATCTATCCAATCTAAAGTTGACACTGTCCAATGTCTTCATGTTGCCTACAGCGTCCTCCACTTGAGTACAAGCCGCCCACTGATCACCAATAACAGGATAGAAGCAGCCCTGTAGCGCGGACTAATCAACTCTATATGAAACAAACATGAAATCTCTCCACGAACGCAACCACACAAAACTAGTCCTAAATGTATTAAAATAATTGTGATATGGATGTCGGTAGACCCGTGCTGTGTGTAGGTATACTGATATAACTGTACGTGTATACTGTGTGTAGGTATATAGATGTGGGTATGCATACTAGCCACTAGCATTATGTATCTAGATATGGCTTAGTCACTAGTATAAATGTTTATTATATACTTAGCAGTAGGATAGCGAGATATATTACTTTTTTAGAGTGACGATATATCCTTATAGTACACTCT